>OZ020298.1:2357809-2465952 GCA_963971205.1 Aethes cnicana | reverse complement strand
CCAGCACTAGTCCACCAGACACTTACCAGTACCTTTTTCTGAGTCAACTTTCGTTTCGGGCAGAATTTGGCTGGTTCACCTGGGTTCAACCATTGTGAAGAACGTTTCCGGTTGTCGTACAAGATCCATTTTTCATCACAAGTAACGATACGATTCAAAATGCCTTCATTATTGTGCCGGTTGAGAAGTGAAACGCAACACTCGACGCGTGTTTCTTTGTTTGCGTCGCTCAATTCATGCGGTACCCATTTTTCAAGTTTTTTCACTTTTCCAATTTGTTTCAAGTGAATCAAAATGGTTTTATCACTCACACCGAAGCCTGCCGCTAACTCTGACGTGGTTTGCGATGGATCTGCTTCCACAATTGCTTTTAATTCTTCGTTATCAACTTGTGTCTCCGGCCGTCCACGAGGCTTGTTCTGTAGGTCAAAATTTCCAGAACGGAAACGTTGGAACCAATAACGTACCGTATTTTCTTTTGCAGTAGCTTCCCCATACGCATTGTTAATCCTACGAGCCGTTTCTGCAGCACTAGTGCCGAGGTGAAACTCATATTCGTAAATATAGCGATATTTTAAGTTCTCCATATTGTGAACAGAACGATGTGAAAGAAAAACAAATGACGCGATAACAAATAAATTTCGTAATTCGAACACAGAAATACATGGTCTTAAATTTGAAATAAATTTGAATTTGGAATTCCTAGCCGAACGCCACATATTTTGAATCAAAGTTGCCAGTTCGCCAAACGCCAATTTCATATGTAAGGACCTAATATATCTTCGTTAGCGTTTTAGTTTGTTTACCGATAGACCCATCTAAACGGGCCGCCCTGACTTAAATCATAGATCGACATCTAGCGTCCAGTGGCTGAACCCCGATTACCCGACCGTTTAGCAGTTGCTACCGCTACTTGAAGCTAGATGGCGAGCCGAACGCAAAATGTATTTCTAAATAATTTACAACTAATATTATAACTAGAACTCTTTTTTGAAATCCTCTTATTACACAGAGACTTCGGGTTGTAAGTTGTAAACTGTTAAGCAATAAAATATGCTTAGCGTTCGACTCGCCATCTAGCTTCAAGTAGCGGTAGCGACTGCTAAAGGGTCGGGTAATCGGAGTTCAACCACTGGACGCTAGATGTCGATCTAGTGTTAACCCGCGTTCCGGAGCACACACTACAGTATAGACTCTGTGACTCTTCTTGTATCATTTCTCTATGCCTAAATAGGCGATGAACTCACGTCCGACTGCTGGCTAAAGACGTTCCCTTCGTGTTCCCAGGGCCTGTAGATATGTCCCGCTGCCACCGCGAACTGCTCGGCTGGCAGGGCTCCGTCCAGCTCGCTCCAGAAGCAATGCGCCGCTGAAATATGAGAATGACAGAATGAGAATGAGAGAAAGAGAATGAGATAATGAGAATGAGATAATGAGAATGAGATAATGAGAATAAGAGAATGAGAGGATGAGAATAAGAGAATGAGAATGAGATAATGAGAACGAGAGAATGAGAATGAGAAATATTTATTTCAAAACTCCACATATCCTATCTTAAGTACAATATATATAACATTAAAACGATACATGATTTTACGTATAGTGCCGCTAATTCGCAAATTATGTTCCTCGAGCGGCACCACGGACTCTCGACTATATTAACGTTTGTTATAAAAAAAATATAAGACTGTTGAAAAATATAAACCTAATATAAAGAATATACACACTACGCAAAAATGCCAACTAGGCAGCTAATGCTTAGTAGTATTACTAAGCATTGCCACATTGGAATCTATGGATGGCAAAGGTGCTAGATAAAGGCCAGCATTTTGGTTACCAATTAATTAATTAAAGTCTCATTGACATGAGAGCTTAGTCTTCCTGTTACCATTACCTTATAAAGTAGTGAGGTATCATACGCAAATAGGACAATAATAATTATACGTACGTCATTTTAATATATTAAAAAGAAAAGGGACCCAAAGTCGATCCTTGTGGCATTCCGGTCTTCACAGATGAATGACCCGCAAGAATGAGATTAATAATCAATTAATGTAGGACTCTCCAAGGAGAAAAGAAGAAAGAAAGAAAGAAAAACATTTATTTACAACGACATGCATAACAATAAAAGAAGACATACATTCCGAAGCAAAACATACAGTCGCTGTAAAAAGGCCCCGGCTCAGCATAAGCTGACTACTTAGAGGCATAGTAGGTAACAAAATACTAATAGCCAGCACTGATCTACCGCCGGGACATGCAAGTAAATTACGGAAGGCCACACAAGACGTTAGTTAAACTGGAGTTCTTCTGAATAATAATGTATGTTGGATCTTACCAGATATAACTGCTTTTTTGGTGACCAAAGTGCCTCCACAAATCTGCAAGAACGGCGTGTATGACTTGCTGTATATGCCAACGTGCCAGAGATATCGTCTGTTCCTAAGATAGTAGTACGAAGATATTTCTCGGCCACCAGTTAAAGCGAATCTCCGATTCCTATAAAAATGGGGGAAGAGTTGTTATCTATACCTAATATTTAAAATGCGAACGTAACTCTGTATGTCTGTTACGTCTTTATGGTTCAACCGCTGGAGCGATTTATATGAAATTCGGTATGGAAATAGTTCGAGTCTACTTTAGATCTAGGAAAAACTATTCATTACAGTTTCTAATGACCAATCCTGGTCTAGCATCGTTTCTTCGGACGATAACTTCTACAATGGTTAAGGAAGTTGTATTAATTCGTTGGTGGTTTGAGAAGAAGTTGCATCCAAATCTTATCAATTCGAAACGCCAAAATTTTGACCTCTGGTTACGGTTTGATTGTATGAAATCGGAGATCAAGATATGTGGATGTATCTGGGCCTCGTGATAGCTTTGAACAAGAAATGATCCAATACAAGGAGTGGCGCTGTCGCCACTCTTTGTATTGGATCATCATCATCGTCATCAGCCTGCATCAGTCCACTGCTGGGCATAGGCCTCTCCCATTGCTCGCCACTTAGCTCGGTCTTCAGCTATTAGGTTCCAGTTTCTGCCACCAACCCTGCGTAAGTCCATCCATCCATCCACTCCATCTAGCCACTGGGCGTCCTACGCTTCTTTTGCCGATTCGTGGTCTCCACACTCGAGAACTTATCTGCTCCAGTGTTCGTCGTTCCTTCGGCAAAGGTGACCGAACCACTGCCACTTCAACTTGCTAATTCTTTGGGCTATGGCGGTAACGGTAACTATTAGTTCTCTGCTGAATTATTTCATTCCGGATTCGATCCCTTAGAGATAGAGAGCAACTTGTCATTACCGGTAGGACGCACTGATGAAAGACTGTATTGGAGGACTGTCATTAAACGAACTGACGTTTAGTGACATATACTGTTTCTCGTAACCCTCTCGTGATGAGAGTAAGCCCGGCAGTCAAGGGCGGATCCAGGGGGGGGGGGTCATGGGGATCATGACCCCCCCCCTCAGCATGACTAGGTACTGCTATTATGTATTTTTAACCCCTGACGCGAAAAAGGTGGGGACGACGAGATTGTATGACGTGACGCCCCCCCCACGAGTCGAAAGCTGGATCCGCCCTTGCCGGCAGTAGGCTGTTCTGGTGGTGGTGAATAATTGTTTCTCGAGCCTCCCTAGAGCTATAAGTACGTAGAAGTCGCTAATACAATGGGACCGTGCGGGCGGGGGACTACAGCCCAAACCCCAATCATTCTCGTTATTCAACTGCCCAGTAAAAATCATAAGTAAAGGTAGGCTGGTATGGTGGCAGTGGCGACTTTTCTATCTAACCAACCTTGATGTATTCCCAAATCGAATCGACGTCTTTATTTCGGTTTTTTCAGTTATTTTAGGTAATTCTAGATCACTTTCCAGTTGCTTTTGTGTGATTATGACTGTGTAGTCTGTAAGGAAATACAATTACCCATATTAGTTATCATCATCATCATTTCAGCCGAAAGACGTCCACTGCTGGACATAGGCCTCCCCCAAGGCTCGCCACTCAGACCGGTCCTGTGCTACTTGCTTCCACCGGTTTCCCGCGACCTTCACGAGGTCGTCGCTCCATCTTGTTGGAGGCCTACCGACAGCTCGTCACCCGGTTCGCGGGCGCCACTCGAGAACTTATATAGCATATTACACATAACATATTAGTTATAACTATTATAAATTCGAAAGTAACTCTGCCTGTCTGTTACCTCCTCACGCTTCAACCGCTGGACCGATTTAGATGACATTTAGCATGGAGATAGTTCGAGTCCCGGGGAAGGACATGAGTAGGCGATTTCTATCGCGGAAAAACAAAACAGCAAAGTTCCCGCGGGAACGCGATAACATTCCACGCGGGCGAAGTTACTGGCAGAAAGGTAGTATGTATTTATAAATGCGCAAGTAACTCTGGGGCTATATTGGAAGTCTTCAATAGGGATCTCCCTGTTCCCTATAAGATCGCTCACGCGTCAAGTTGAACTTTAAATCTAGCTGTAAAGTTCACGCGACGCGTGAGCGATCCTATAGGGAACAGGGAGATCCCTATTTAAGACTTCCAATATAGCCCCTGTCTGTCTGTTACCCTTTCACGCTACAACCGCTGGACCGATTTAGATGAAATTTAGCATGGAGATAGTTGGAGTCCCGGGAAAGTAGGCTACTTTCCCTCGCGGAAAAACGCAAAGTTCCCGCGGGAACGCGATAACATTCCACGCGAGCGAAGTCGCGAGCAGAAGCTAGTAATAGTAATTCTATCATGAAACAGTGTAAGTAGCCTCCTTTCTTCGAGCTATATTCGAAGTCTTAAAAAGGGACTGGGATATTCTCTATATGATATTATCGCCCAGCTTAAGTAAGGATTCACAATCAGCCGAAGAAAAATGGCCCATCAAAACGGGTGCCCGAACAACTCGGGCATCCGTTTGGCGCTCAATAAATTTGACACTTAAGTCTTACAAGGTTAGGTTTACTTTTGTATAAAATATTTATCTTGACACATATTATAAAGAGGCGTTATTAGCATATTGGAACGTATTTTGTAATGTTAGTTTGCTCCATATATTTTGACATATTCTGTTAGGCACTGTTTGTCCATATGTTATTATAGGTCAGTGGTTGCAAGTGTTGCAACTTTAAAGTTCAACTTGAGCGCAGTGACGCGTGAGTGATGCTATAGGGAATCTCCCTATCCCTATTTAAGACTTCGAATGCAGCCCCTGGTTACTGGTTGCATGATTTTTGCATGATCTTGCGGTTGACTCTGTCATCCATATTAATATTATAAATGCGAAAGTAACTCTGTCTGTCTGTCTGTCTGTTACCTCTTCACGCTTCAACCGCTGGACCAATTGAGATGAAATTTGGCATGGAGATAGATGGGGTCCCGGGAAAGGACATTACTTTTTTATCCCGGAAAAGCGTATAGTTTCCGCGGGAGCGCGATAACCGAATTCCACGCGGGCGAATAAGTCGCGGGCAGAAGCTGGTAATTTATAACCTTACCGGTTTTTTGGTCAACATGCCCAGCGCGGATGGAACCGGCTATACCAGGGTCGAGGCACGCTAGGCTGCTCGCTAAAAAAACAAGAGCGGATCCAGTATCTAATTTGGTAAAGAACACAGGGTAAAGAACGGCATAACTCAGAAGGCGGGCGGCGATGCACACAGACTCGGTTCTTATGTAATAGTACATTACAGACCTAGGGTGGTGAATTCGTAAATGTCCCAGATCGCAGGTCTCAGGATAAATATGCGATCTGGGGCTTTACGAATTACTACCCGTGGTTTGTCAAAAGTTTTACGTCTTGCCTTGGCCAAGAAGTGAGATTTTCTCTCCGCGTAGCGAGCAGAAAATCCCACTTTATGGCCAAGGATGATGTAAATATCTTGGAACGCAAATCGACCTAGTCCCAAACTAAACTAAGCTTGTACTATGGGTGCTAGACAACGATATAAATACTTATAAAGGGAAAAACATGCATACATATATAAATAACTAAATATCCATGACTCGAGTACAAACTTTTGTGCTCATCACACAAAGTTTGCCCCGAACGGAATTCGAACCCGCGACAGTCGGAACAGTGGGCAGGGTCACTACCAACTGAACCAAACCTGTCGTCACAAAACGCCTCTTTTTGGCTAACTATACTACTAAGTACCTGCACTACTACTACTACTACAGCCTATTTGCGTCCCACTGCTGGGCACAGGCCTCCTCTCATCACGAGAGGGTTGCGAAATTCAATTTGAAATAAACAATGTGCTTTTCGGTGAAGGAAAACATCGTGAGGAAACCTGCACGCCTCTGAGAATTAATTCAAAGATGTGTGTGAAGTCTCCAATCCGCACTGGGCCCGCGTGGGGACTATAGCCCAAACTAAGTACACTACTACAGCCTATTTGCGTCCCACTGCATCACGAGAGGGTTTGGGCCCCCACGCGGGCCCAGTGCGAATTGGGGACTTCATACACACACATCTTTGAATTAATTCGCAGATGCGTGCAGGTTTCCTCGCGATATTTTTCTTCACCGAAAAGCTCAGTGGTAAATTCAAATTGAATGTCGCACATATGTAAACTTAGTGGTGCTAGCCGGAATCGAACCCCCGACCCTCTGCATGAGAGGCGGTAGGTAGGTCGAACCACTAGGCCATCACGGCTTTTTCGGCACCACGACAATTTCGCACATATGTAAACTTGAGGTGCGAGCCACGAGGCCTTCAGCAGAAAAGTGTATATTATTGCTTAAGTTTGACATTTTCACCATATTCCGTTGTATTAAGGTTCAAAAGTGTAAATATCACTTCGACGTCGACTGTACGAGGGATGATCCAAAAGTAATGATAATCAGTATGAAAGACATAAAATGTTTAATAAAATAATTTATTTTTCTACGTAATCTCCTTCCAAGTCTACACTTAGACCATCGTTTCTCCAGACCACGAATTCCTTTTAAAAAAAAATCTTTTTCTTGACCCTCCAGAAATGCCTCCACAGCGGCCATTACCTCGCCATAATTTAAAAATTTGTTGCCTCTGAGATCTTCCTTCAGCCGTGGAAAGAGATAAAAGTCTCTGGGGGCTAGGTCTGGCGAATATGGGGGGTGTTCCAGCAATTCGAACCCTGAATCACGGATGGCAGCCATCGCAACGCCGGCCTTGTGGGGCGGTGCGTTGTCCTGGTGAAACAGGATGCCAGCTCGAAGTTTACCCCGCCGCTTTTCTTTGATCGCCTCTCTCAATCTGCGTATTTGGTCAGCGTAGTAGGAGCCCGTAATAGTGGTTCCCTTTTCCAGGTATTCGATCATTATATGACTCCCTCAGCATCCCAAAACACTGAAGCCATGACCTTACCAGCGGAGCTTGCTACCTTGAATTTCTTCGGTGTAGGGGAAGACGCTCGCTTCCAGGTCATGGATTGCTGTTTGGTCTCAGGATCGAAATGGTGGATCCAAGACTCGTCCATGGTTACAAACCGACGCAAAAAGGTTTCGGGATCAGTTTGATATTTGTCAAGGTTAGACTTCGAAATCTCACATCGTATTTTCTTTTGTTCAGCCGTTAACATTCTAGGCACCCAACGAGCGGAGACTTTTTTCATGTGTAGTTTATCAGTTAAGATTCTTTGAATGCTGCCATACGAGATGCCTGTGAGCTCAACTAGATGCCTGATAGTCATCCTTCTATCTGTTAAAACGAGATCATGATTTTTTCGACGTTTTCTCCAGTAATGGCGTCAGATGGACGGCCTTCGCGATGTTCATCTTGAGTGGCTGTTCTTCCCAAGTTAAACTCCTTTGACCACCGTGCCCTGTGGAATACGGTGGAGCCGACTCGCCCAGTGTTCCCATTAATTCAGCGTGTATATCTTTAGTCTTTGAGTATATAGCCACTGGAGATGCCATGCATGGGCGATCCCCTCCGGCAAAGTACATGGTTCAACTGTTCAAACTCTTTATATAAACCCACTTGAAGGTCACTTCACCGCCATTTTGCATCGTTCCGTGACGCGAGACGTTTCTCCTGAAAAATGGTGTCTTGTGCGGTATTCTCGTGTAAAAGGCGATCTGATCGCTCAAATTCGCAACAAAATCGCATTTCCTATCATAGATAAGTATTTTTACTAACTTTTATTGAAGTAAAATCTCTATTTAAAGAAAAGCTTTTGCGATACGTAAACGTCAGAAAAATGTCAACATGAATGGGAGCGAATCGGTCTAGGGATGTGACTAAAGTCAAAAAAGCGACTCAACTTTTGAGTGAATCATTCATTCATTCAATCAATGAGGTTTATTTAATAGTAAGTTTTTTATTGCATATTCCATTAATTAGTAGATAAGTATAGATGTTTGTTACATTTAAATCCTGGAAGGTGAATATTACTTTTCTCTGGACATCGATGTTGAATTTTATTCTGATCTTGAAAAGAAATGTTGGCAAATATATAGATCTAGGTAAAAGGAATACAATATTTAGTTCGGGACTACGAGTGATGTGTAATGCATATACTATTATTTATATACATTATTTCATATAATCCTTTTAAATTTCCAAAAGATCCATAAAGGAGAATTCTTGGAAACTGACACGTGTTATCTGCTCGGAGCATTTTGCTGACGACCCTTATCCATACTTACTACTACTACAGCCTATTTGCGTCCCACTGCTGGGCACAGGCCTCCCCTCATCATGAGAGAGTTTGGGCTATAGTCCCCACACGGGCCCATACTACCATACGAGTACTATCCATATTAATATTATAAATGCGAAAGTAACTCTGTCTGTCTGTCTGTTACTTACCTCTTCACGCTTCAACCGCTGGACCGATTGAGATGAAATCTGGCATGGAGATAGTTGGGGTCCCGGGAAAGGACATAGGCTAGGTACTTTTCATCTCGAAAAAACGCATAGTTCCCGCGGGAACGCGATAACCGAATTCCACGCGGGCGAAGTCGCGGACAGAAGCTGGTATTATATAAATGGGAAAGTTCATTTGTTTGTCCTTCTTTCACGTCGCAACGGAGAGGTTTTATGTCGTGATTTGTTTAGGGTTAGTTGGGAGGCTGGAGAGTGACATAAGCTACTTTTTACCACGGGAAAACATCTTATTCCCATGGGAAAATCCATTGTTTTGTTTTTGGTTTCCTATAACTATCGCTATGTATAGAACCATTAGCTGCCTGAATTCTTAGTACAGTCAAGTTCATAAATATATGATCACTTTTGGACCTTATTACAAGAGAGCAAGGTGTAAAAGTGTGTATATATTGGAGAACTCGTTCGTACATACGGACGAAGTCGCGGGTAAAAGGGTAGTTATAACATAAGTAGCTTTTCCCCGCAACTTCATATGCGCAGAAATATTAAAATGTAAAATCCCGATGTTTCTGTTCCTATGGAAATTTCGGGAAATCCTTTCTTAGATTGCTCCCCTATATTCCCTATGGAATCTGCATGCCAAATTTCAGCTTTCTACGACCAGTAGATTCGGCTCTGCGTTGATCGATCAGTCAGTCAGTATGTCAGTTTCTTGTTTTATATATATAGATATATAGATTTCATGTACGTAGGCTCTTACAAATACCAATCTACTTTATTTTTTTTTACATATGTATCCGCCCGGAAGCTGCTGACAACAGTTCATTCCACAGTTAAAAAACTGTGTGTGGGCTAAGGACACAAATACAGATACTTACAGACATACATACATACAAACTAATATGTTTTTGGGTATCTTCAACGTACAGAATTTCCACTTTAGCAATTTTATTATAAAATAAAATACTATAAAATAATTCAGTTCATTCATCTACTTATCTCATTTGACTCATTCTTCAGATGTGTCCCATCACTAGGCTTGTGCATATGTATGCTGCATAGTTACGTGAAAACTCTATCTGTTTACGTGTATTTTTTGATGTGTTGATTTTTTTTGTAGTGTGCGTTTATCTCAACAGCAAAATTTGTGTCTGTTGAGTTCTGCGTCGTTTGGTGGTGTGCTGTACGTGTTTACCTCGCCCCCCGCTAAAAGTGGCGAAAAAATTTGTTCGGCGAGTTGACGTTATGGCATCTCCAGTGGCTATATACTCAAAGATCTTTAGTACACATTTTTTTCAAACAGAAGTATTTAATAACCGCTCTCACCTCAGTTTTCTCCATTTTTGCGTTATTGTTCCGATCCGACTGCTCGTGAAAAAACAGCTGCAACTCTCTGACAGATAAATTTTTTCATTTTTTTTATTTACTAAGGAGTCTTTATGGCCAGTAACATATTTTAATCCGATTCAATAAGTATTCAGTTATCATTACTTTTGGATCACCCTCGTATACTGCATCATAGTATACTACGTACAGAATGGTCACCATATGGACACGGAATCACCCGTCTGAATGTAGCTAGGGTTGCCAGATGGCCGGGATTTCCGGGATTGTCCCGGAATTTCGGGTCTTGTCCCGTGTCCAGGAATTACACTTTATAGTCCCGGATTTCGAATAGGTACGACCACGTACCACGTAACAGTTTTTTTTTCATCAAGTAAGTTTTTTCTAGACCCTTTACATACATCTCTAACATTTCTAAGATCTTAGATTCAATATCTTAAATTCTCTTTCATCTTTTAAACTTAAATTTAGTATCAATACATTTATTTAATATAATTGTAAACGGTGTTAATCTGCACTTTAATTTTAAAACGTCGCAAATCAAGGGTTACGTTTTCGGTCGGTGGGAATATGTAACTTGCGAAAATATAAAATTATTTTTTTATATCCTGTTACTCAAAATTCCTCATTTATATACAAACAACGTCGTAAACGCGCATATATCCAAGATTTTTTAAATATGTTGTTAGGTCCCCTGAGACCCTGAGAGTAGTTATACACCAGTTTGCAACTTTCAAAATCTTCCAGTAGTCGAGAAATTAATTGCGTATGTTTTCAGATAGCTCGCAAAAAATAACGTTAGGAAGTATTGTTAAGGGATTGCTCCTTCTACATTTGTAAAGTTAACAAAATTTGCTATAATCAGAGCCAAACCCGGCCTTTGGTCTTGGTTGTGGAGATAGAGCTACTCAAAGATATTTTTTATTGAGGATTTTTTCACTTTTTTCATTTCTTGACAGTACATTAGTTAAAGAAAGCATTTTCCAGGTATTGTCTTACAGATTTTTATGAAGTTTAATAGTAGAAATTTAATAATAGAAATTGTTACAATTTAAGCCTAATTTGGGTATTCTTGGTCTTTTGGTTGCTTGGAGATAGAGCTAGTCAAAGATAAACATTTTTTTTTCAAATGCTAACGTTTTTCGTGCCTGTACAATTGGAGGGTTACCCTCAATTACCCTAACGTATCTTTATTTATTCTTTTCTCCAGAGACATTAATTGAGCCGATACGTGACACGGAAAATGATCCTAAGTCGTTAACTTTTGAAAAAATTGCCCATTTTGACTAGTTCTATCTCCATCTCTGCAACCAAAATAGGAGTACCTACTCAAATTAGGCTTAAATTGTAGTTTTACTCAACTATAGAAAAGTCTACAAAAAGCTTTCTTCAAGTAATTTCGTGGGAAATAACTGAAAAAATCGTGAATTAAAAAAAAATACTATCTCGGAGTTGCTCTATCTCCGCAACCAAAAGACCTGACCTGATTATAGCCCATTAGTTAAATTTACAAACTTAGAAGCAACGACCCCTAAAAAACAAGACTTTTTAACTTAGTTTTTTCGAACTATCTGAAAACTTCGCAATTTCTCGACTAGTATCTACAGGGTTTTGAAAGTTGCAAACTGGTGTATAAAGTATTCTCAGAGGACCTAACAACATATGAAAAAAATCATAGATTTGTGATGTTGTTATTTGTATATAAAAAAAACTATTTTCGTACATATTCATAGCAACCGAAAACGTAGCCCTCGAATTGTCCCGGAATTGTGTTGACTGCATCTGGCAACCCTAAATGTAGCCCGCGCCCAACTCGCCTTACCGTCATTTGTTTCATGCGGAGATGGAGAGTGAATTATTGGCCCGCGTAGTGGTACACACACATTTACAAGTGTACAAACGTCCTCGCACGCAAATATTGATACTTCATTCGAATTATGTTCGAAATCGTGCTTTTATAGGCCGTGTCCGCCGCGTGGTAAGTAAAAGTATAACATGCAAGGTGAGAAAGGTCAAAAACGTATTTACAATAACATTAAAACTCACCCAAAAATATGATCACGTACGAAAACATTTCAAAGTAAGTAGACTAAAAGATTCAATCCTTTGACTTGATACTACAGACGTTACGGAGGGTGTCTTGTTTAGTTTCTCAGAGTCGGAACTAAAATAAACTAAAAACGTGTGGAGTCTCTGCCACCTACAAACAAATACAAACTCGTTCAATAGGATCCAAACCGGACAATCCACAGCACTTCGATCGCGCGATTATAGGTCGTCAACTTCGCGCCCCACCGTCCTAGAGGTGCGACAGACGTTGGAGGGGCGTGTCGACAGCGGGGACGGCGAGGGTTGCGGGGAGACTAACCACGCGCGTTGCACTATTCACACTGGCCGTCAACAAAAATCAGAAAAAAAGCTACGTTCCCTTTCACGTCCCTGTTCGCTGTGTGCAAAGACAGTGGTGGGGGAGACGAAAACGATCGCAGCGTGTGACATTGCCAAATACATAGACATAAATAATACTTCGTATGGACCCGGCCTAACGTAGATACATGTCATGTTTCCCCACTTCATTGGTGTCCAATCCAAAGTTAAACTTATATCGTGACACTAAAGCTGGGTCACATTTTTTCAACAACGAGACGAGTTTTTAGATAGTTACTGAGAAACAGTTTCGAAAAAAGTTTTTTTAAAAACGCTTATTTTTAAACGCACGCTCGGTGACAGAACTTTGGATTGGACACCGTGGAAGTGGGGACAGATTACGTGTACGTTAGACCGGGTCTATATTATTTACGTCTATGGCCAAATATGAAAACTCTGGCGGACACCAGTGAAGTGAACCGTCACTGTTACGTATTTATTTGTATTGCATTTATATACATCTGGAACGAGTAATGTCATTCATGGCTTCTTTTGTCTTCTCTCATTATATGAGGTTAGATAAAGAGACATACAAGCGAAAATTTGTGGCATAAAGCCACAAATTTTCGTCACAGTGGCAATTCACTTATTAGATTGGTCCATAGTTAAGTCAGTCGACTAAGGAGTATAGTTGAATATGCATATTGCGATGCCGATTTCGCATCCGCTAGTTGGCGCTGTCGTCGTGCACACTGCCAATAGATAGACATATTATATGAGTATAAATATGATCCCATAGACGTAAATAATATAGACCCGGTCTAACGTATACGTAATATGTCCCCACTTCCACGGTGTCCAATCCAAAGTTCTGTCACCGAGCGTGCGTGACAATAAGCGTTTTTAAAAAAACTTTTTTCGAAACTGTTTCTCAGTATCTAAAAACTCGTCTCGTTGTTGAAAAAATGTGACCCAGCTTTAGCGTCACGATACAAGTTTAACTTTGGATTGGACACCAATGAAGTGGGGAAACATGACATGTATCTACGTTAGGCCGGGTCCATACGAAGTATTATTTATGTCTATGTATGATACATTATAGATTAAGGTATGGAGTGTGGAATGTGTCTTGGTAAGGAGCGCAATCTTATATGGCGAAACAGTTGAAAACGTGTCCAGCGGATTTGATAAGCAACAAAACAAAACACACTCTCCTCACAACCGTTTTCGTTGCGTTTTCGCCTCAGCAGCGCCATCTGAAGGCGCTATGCAGACTATCCGCCTAGGTGGCTTGACTGGAGTGGAGACCGCAGCGCCCCCAACCAACCCGATTTGGTGTCCACTTTTGGAACTATAAAGATTGCGCTTCTTTACTAATAGATTAAGAGAACCATGATAACAGTTCTTTTCTGTCAAATCGAAACTTACTGAAACAAAAGAATGAGAGAGATAGGGAGAGTTAGATGTCATTTATGATGAGTCCTCAAGCCACCGTTCCGTTATGCAGATTTCTCGGGCGTGCGCTTGTGTAAGCTGTGGTGTATGACGTCATCAGTTTCACGCGCTCCCTGCCGCCCGACGGTCTCTTACCTCTAGGGAGGGTCATCTGAAACGGCTCTAACGATTTGGACGAAATTTGGAATAAATATAGGTGTAAAATCGACCTATCTAAAAAATAGGTCTCATATCTGAGTCAACTCGGCTTTAGCTATTTTCACCCGAGCAACGCTCGATCACCCAGGTCCTGTTAGTAAATTAATTTTATGGATTGTATGGATGTATACGTAATGGTTTTGTTTAATTATTTTTGAATTGTAGGGCTCTTATACTATAAGTGATGTAGTCAACTTTTGTTATTGTATAACTAATTAGGTTAGTTATAAAAATGGGCGCAGCTGAAAATCAGCGCTGTGGCTCCGGGCCACAGTATTATGCTGAGCTGTTAGCCCTTGCGGCTATTAAACTTTTAATTTTAGTCCTTTTTTTAAATGAGGTTATTAATTATTTTAATTTCTGTTGTTTCTTTTAAGTGGAAGTGTATTTATTTTTGGTTTTGTTTATTCTGTTTTGTTCAAAATAGCCGAATAAAGATATTTCATATTTCATAATTGGGTAGGAATATTTTGATTTGATTTTGTTAATAAAAAAAACAACTTTCTTGAATTCAATTTATTTAGAGCAAAATTGGAATTACAGTGTCATAAGAACTACATAGGTTACATACTTATTTATTACATTAATATAAGATGCACACGCTGCACCATTGTTAAAATGCTGTGTATTCAAGATAAAATTACTTCTTTGAGTTGATCATTCGGCTATGTACTTAATTACTTATCCCAATAAATTAAAACGAAAATAATAATTAAATAGTAGTTACAATATTCAAAACACCTAAGTACAGGTCGCGGCACGTAACCCGAGCGGTGAGAAAAGTAGAGGGGATTTCTGGGCATGTTTACGACTGAAGGGCCAATAAGCCTGCGCGCACGACACAGCGCCCGCCGCGTCCCGCGCCCCTCTGCCGATGAGAACTTATTTTTGACTTCTGCGCATCGAAGGTCGCGCTCAAGTTTCGTGCCGATGCCTTTGTACTTATTTTTAGTTAAAATTTCGTCTTCTTCCAAATAGGGATGACGACAACTTTTTTTCCTTAGTCTATCAGGAAGATTATTGAAAAGTATTTTACACGTATTTTTTCTTTTTTCACGAAATCAAACTTATACGGAGATATATTGAGTTGAAATGTCGCGCGACGTCACGGTTAGGTACGATTTATACCTAACGGTGACGTAATTAGCCCCCACTCTCCAACTTTAATGCGTTGTAACTTAGTCATTCTTTGTTAATTTTATAAAACAAAAAATACGTATCTAATATTTTTTTTATTACCTGACTGACGGACTAGTTAGAATTTCGATTCTTCACCCTGTCGTCTTCCCTATTAGGGATGACGGCAGGGTAAAGAAATCGAAATTCTAAGATCACAAGGTTTACAGAAAAGAAAAGAAAACATTTTAAGGTAGCCTTCTGTAACTCGCGGTCGATGGCGAGCGAGGCACGGAAACTAAATATTCAAAAATGGGACAGAAAAATTAAGCTCGTCAGGGGCCTATTTCTCGAAGCTTATTAGTCTAATAATATTACTCCATGAGCTAATACTTTTTAAAAGTTCATTAGTGTGCGTTTCTGGAAGCTACAATGGTAGAATATTGGTTACTAGTTGCTAACTAATAAATATTATCTTAGTTCCTGTTTCTCCAAGCTTATTAGACTAATAATATGATCCCAGGAACTAATATTTTTTACAATTTTACTAGTGTGAGTTTCTGAAATCTACGATGGTAGATATTAGTTACTAGTTGTCAGCTAATAAATATTTGGCTAATATTACCCAAGTAAAGCCAGTTTTGTTTCATGAAAATTCAATTTCATTGTTACTCTTGTAAATTACAAGGGTAAAGCTATTGGTCTCGGCAGTCTTGTAAAAGTTATTAGTACAATTTATTAGACCTAAAATACCGGATAAAAAATTAAAATGTGGTCAGATTCAGTACTCAATGTCTGAATAGAAACCCTTACAAGGCAGAAGCAACGTTAAAATTCGATGAAAAGTTTCAGTTTGCTCCCAGTCCCAAGCTTGTATCGGGCCTGGGTTGCAAAGGTTGACTCAGTTGACTGAGACAATCTGGTAAAGCTCCCAAATAAAATATTTTTCTTTCAAGACAGCCGTGTAGTCTTTAAAACCATTATTTTTAGATCCATATAATACGAAGAATAAAGATCTTTTTAAATTTAGTACTTTATAACAAACCACTCTTTTGCTTATTTACGATCCCGCCAAAACTGCATACTTAAATCGCTGTTTTTTTTTTTTATTTGGCATAAGTCATAGGCTGCGTATTACGTTCAGTCTATCTTAACTAATATGTTTCATTGATTTACAACTATTAGTTACTAGTCTAGTAAAAATATTGGAGAAACGGGAATTATTAGAACTTGTAATTTGATCTCTAGTAAATAATGAGTCTAATGACTAATAAACTAGTAAAACTAATAGTTTCGAGAAACACACCAATTTGCCTACTTATTAGTAATATTTTTCACTCGTGTACAACAATTAGTTACTAGTCTAGTAAAAAATATTGGAGTAACAGGAATTATTAGAACTTGTAATTTAAACACTAGTAACTAATGACTAATAGACTATTAAACTAATACTTTTGAGAAATAGGCCCCAGATCGTAAGTAATTAATCTTTAAGTCTTGGAGTAATACATAGGTGTTCCACCTTAACTTCTGAGAAAACATTGATTATTTTATATTTTGCGGGTATATTATATTGTTGTATTGATTAAAAACTTAGGTGACCATTTTATATAGAATAAAAAAAATGATATTCAGTAGCCTGTTTACGGCTGAATTCAATTAAATATTTCAAGATTATTAGGTACCTGATTCGTTCGAGGCTTTCGGTGGATTTTAAACGTTCACCAAAGTTTCTACTCAATTTATTTACATAAGTAACATTTTGTAATAGTTGGTTATTCACAAATACAACTATTGCATCTTAATAATTGCTCCAAAATAGTTTTTTTTTTCTGAAATATTTACAGTGCTATTTCTCATTTTTACAGTAGCCATAAAAATAAAAATAAACTTTTCAATTATTTCATAAATACAGCGATCCATGGAAATAAATCCAAAATTATATAGTTAACGTTCATTAACTTTGTCTTTCTGTGCATACTATGAATAAAAACTGGGTATCTATTCAGGAAAGGAAAAGTGACTTTATTTACAACTGAAGTGTAGAGATTCTGTCTAAATGCCAATTCTTGCCGATGCCAATGACGATTGTAATGTATCACAAAATTACCCGCGAAAAACCATGGCGAAATCAGAATAAAAGTTGCAAGGTGTTAATATAAAATAAATAAAGTCACTTGGGGTAATTCCGTCAATGGGGATCTTTCGTATATCATGGTATTTCGAAGATATTACTATCAATGAATCCTGAAACGCAAAAAAATGGTATCTCGTTGGATAGGTAGACGGTAGCGGTATTTCCTAATTTTTTTTCGTTTCATTAGTACCTACATATCTATAAAGTACCAACTTTCCCCATTGCCGAAATTACCCCAAGTGACATTAGGTACTCCGTGTTCATCAAATTTCAAGTTCTGTAATTAGTGCGTGGAAGTATCACTACATTTGCACTACATAGTATACACAAAGTCGCTTCCTGCTGTTTGTCCCTATGTATTTGTATGCTTAGATCTTTAAAACTACGCAACGGATTTTGAAGCGTTTTTTTTTAAAATAGATAGAGTGATTCAAGGGGAAGGTTTTAGTACATAATTTATTATAGTTTAACACAAAAAAGTAATGTCTGCACCTTATTAATAGTCTCCCCAAATGACATCAAAAATTAAATGACATCACATTCGCATATAGTCACTTACCGTTCCCTGATAGACGCCTAGACAATTTATTCGACATTTGTAGATGGGAGGAGTGCCCAGTCGGCAGTAAGCCCGCGTGGATTAGAGCCCCTCTCGCGACATATTCGGTGTATTCGATTCTGTAAATAGATCAGATTCTCCCATATCCCTATTTAATTATACATATTTCACAGTTTAGCGAGATGTTATATCAGATTAGCCATCTCCGGCGGTGTTGCCCGCTTAAGTCTCAGTTTTTCCGATTCCCATAGTAATTTAAGCGAAACCTCTCTGCATTGCACAATAAAAGTACATGTTGATTTTTAGTTTTCCACGATAAGTAGTTTTGGCTGCGCGCTGTCTGTCAGTCAGCCAATCAATCGATATTAATGTATATTGATTGATTGATTTAAAAACTTATTCGGGGAAAAGAAAATAGAGAGACGGCTCTCTATTAAGGACTCGATATGCTTAATGTCTTCCTCGCTAAATAAGGAAATAAAGTATCTTTACATAACCCTTGGCCGTAAAGTGGGATTTTCTGCCCACTACGCGGAGAGAAAATCTCACTTCTTGGCCAAGGCAAGACGTAAAACTTTTGACAAACCACGGGCGGTAATTCGTAAAGCCCCAGATCACATATTTGTAACATGTTGAAACCTGCGATCTGGGACATTTACGAATTCACCACCCCACCCTAGGTCTGTAATGTACTATTGTTTATGGATATGGTAATCCCCATGACCCTATCTACAGTATCGAATAGACTGTCTTTGCCTGTGCTGTGGAGCGTTAGTTCTGGTTCGGTGAGTGGGTTTCCTCGTGTCGTGGTGGGCGGTGGTGGCAGCGCGCGCCGGGAGGGGCGCTACGGCGGCGTCATGCTGCCGCCATACTCCGGGGAAGCGCCGCGACCTGGCATAATCCATACTGACATTATACAATACATGCTAATATTATAAATGCGAAAGTAACTCTGTCTGTCTGTTACCTCTTCACGCTTCAACCGCTGGACCGATTGAGATGAAATTTGCCATGGAGATAGTTGGGGTCCCGGGAAAGGACATAGGCTACTTTTTATCCCGGAAAACGCATAGTTCACGCGATAACAGAATTCCACACGGGTGAAGTCGTGCGCAGAAGCTAGTCATAAATCATAACGTGGGGGCAAGGTAGTATTCTCGCCAAGATAAGTCAACGGAAGCGCAGGGCACTAACTATCTTGCCTCAAAGCGTTTCGTCCTTTTTTTGTACCAATTCAATCATTTATTCAGCAAATTGGCCACATAGGAACACTTTTACAGGTCAGAAAAATAATTTACCAGCGCTTCCTACACCCATTGCTTGAGAAGAAGCGCCGCATCAAACTAAGCAGAAGGCCTTTTTTTCAAAAATTCCACATAGTTACAAATTACATTTGCATTACATGTACCCTATAGATTCGATCTGGATACTGCTAGAACTAGAAAGTCCAAATTTTCAGAACATAATGTCAAGAGAGATTCGTTACTCAATTACCTATTTGCACCAAATTGACGCTTAGTGAAATACTTTCTATTAATAAGCCCATATGAATGTTTGCGTCCCTTATACGAAACGTCCAGGCCCCTCGTTTTGACTTTTTGAATGACACAGGCGGCAATAGCCCCAACCATGCTACGATCAGAACTCACCGCGTCCTCTGCCGCGGCCGCGCCCCCTGCCCCTCCCGCGGCCGCGTCACCTCCGCCCGTCGCCCAGACCCACCATGTCTGCAACAATATAAATCATATACATCTATATAAGACTCCAATACATACAAACATAATTGGTATACCCAGTATGCTGTCCCGCGCCATCTGAAGGCTCCACTGAAAACCAGCGCTGCTGCCACACTCCGTGTGACAACAGCACATGCTGAGTGGAGACCTTTTCAGTTGCGGCATGTCACATAGCCTGTAATATTTGTTTGTATGTTTTCTAAGAATGTCGTTTGTATGTGCATGTCTGTTTCTGAATAAACTTTTCTTTATCTTTATCTCTTTATCTTAATTACAAATAAACATACGTATAAACAAATGTAAACACACAATAGTGCGTATAAATTGCCCCAACTTGCCCCTGAAGATATAATTCCTATAACTGTAGGTACTTCTTAATTGTACCGACTTGCCCCAGCTGATATTCCAATGTAACACTACTTATTAATTTGACGGCCGGATTACTTATTAATTTGACGGCCGGATTGGTCCAGTTGGTAGTGACCCTGCCTTCTGTTCCGATGGTAACGGGTTCGAGTCCCGCTCGGGGCAAACTTTGTGTGATGAACACGAATGTTTGTACCCGAATCATGGATGTTTAGTATTTATATATGTATTTCTCTATACAAGTATTTATATCGTTGTCTAGCACCCATAGCACAAGCTTTGCTTAGTTTGGGGCTAGGTCAATATGTGTGAAATGTCCCAAGATATTTATTTATTTATTAATGTCCCAACTTGCCTTTCCAAAATGTTCTTCCTGCAACAATGCGTATAGGTATCCAATAATAATGGAATACCGGTGGAAACAAGTAGCACAAGACCGGTCTGAGTGGTGAGCCTTGAGGGAGGCCTATGTCCAGCAGTGGACGTCTTTCGGGTGACATGATGACGATGATTAAAAGTCTATTGAAAGTGCCAGTTGCTGCCTGTCAAGAACCTAGGTACTCCAAATCAAAACTGACTAAATAACGATTTATGTAAACTCGTACCACATGAGACCTGCGTGAGAATAAAAACCCAATATATCACCTCGTTATGAAAAACCTGTGCTTAACGGTTAGGGGTACTCACCTATATTAGTGGTAGTCTTCTCCAGATAAGCCAGCGGTCCCTGCAGGGCGCTGCCGTAGCCCCGGCCGCCCAGGAACATGCCTTGTGCCATGTTGCTCTGCATCTATTGCAAGTGACCCATTAGAACTAGTGTGTGCATATTGCTCAAATGTGGGGGTAAACATGGAAAGGTACAATTTCGCTGGTATTGAGTAATGAATAGCTCCAATAATAAGTAAGTTAAATTAGCTATCTTCACAGAAAACATGGCTCTAGGTGCAGTTTTTGCATGAATTTTTAAATTTCCATTTCTATTGCTTCCACAAAAACGCACGTGACTCGGAAACTAAAAGCCATGAAATGGTATTTTTACTAAACACTCCCACAAATATATTTAACACTGTCAGTGTCACCAACCCACTAGGCGGGCGCGTCTTGACTTTACTCAGATGCGTCCGTGTGTAGGGATCTATCATCTGAGTAAAGTGTGGTAAAGTCTCGAAGCGCTCACATAGCGGATTAGTGTAACTGAAACTGTTAAGTCTGAGGTTTTTATAATTCCAATTAGTGCTACAAGAGTTATAAAAAAAACATGGATCTAAAAATCAAGCTGTCAACAGTACCTGCCAGCAATACAACAAAGAAAACTACAAAATTAACAATATAATATAACAAAAATTAAGAAATTTCAAAAAATAGTATAAAAAATACGTACCTCGTTTATTACGGTGATAGATTGCAATAAATGCAAGCAGAACTGAGAAATAAGGAAACCAAATAAAACGAAAAAACAACCTTAAACAAAAAGTGTATTTACATCATTTATAACATGCTTATCTAGCGTAAATAAAGTTAAAGGAAATAAAAGCTAAACCTGAAAATCAGAGCTTATAATTATCTTAAGAGATATTTGCCTCATTTCTCTAACTTAAAGACTTACAAGATAAAATTAATCAAAATAAAGTAGTAGATAATAAATACTAAGCAGTTTATAATTAATATGATCATTAATGTTTACTAAATGACAATATCAACAACGTGTCCCGGCTTTTTCAAGCAACTATGAAAATAGGGCGTTTAATACGGACTTAACAGATGAGGCGAGGTGAGAATGACATGAGACTTGACTCATGGTACTAGAGTGACAATGTCGATGTGAGAATGACACTGGTTAAAATAATAGTGACAATGGCAGGGCGGGGATGACACTGGTGGTGTGTCATTGACAATCTGGCAGTGACTCTGGTGGCATGAGAGTGATACTATCAGTGTGAGAGTGAACATACCGACTGGTGATAGTGATCGTGAAAGAGTCACATGTCTGTGTGATAGCGTCGATAAGAGATTGTGATGGATGATATGTATAATATGGTGGCGTATCTATCGCTACCAATCACTGCACTGATGGCACGACAGTGAAACTGACGGCATGGGAGTAAAAATTTTTTTTTCAACTTTTTGCGACTCCATATTTGTTTTATACAAAAACAATAAATTTCAATGGAGATTTCAGGCGGCCAAATAATATGTGCTAAATACTAAGAGTGGTACTGGTCCTATAAGAGTGACACTGGGCGCTACCGGCGCGGCGCGGCGGCGGGGTAGGCGGGCGGGAGCGGAGGACGAGGTACCTGCTGTTGCAACGCTTGCTGTTGTAAGGCGGCTTGTTGCGCTGCCGCCATTTGTTGTGCCTGTGGAAATAACCGAGATAATTATATTATTTTACGAATAAAATATAGGTCTCTGACTCGGAAATTTCACTCTAACTGCCCTTAGTTAACCCTTCGACTGGCCAGAGTAGCCAATGAGGGTTACCTAAAAAACACTCACCAGCTGGTGCAGAGCCAACGGGTTTAATAATAGCTACCCCAATAGCTGTCAGACCGTGCATATTATTTAAGGTCATTTATGACTCAAAAATACAGCATTAAATGTTATTTTTACAATATTTAAATACTCTGAGCATTTTAAAGTGATTATTTTTAAGATATATTGTGTTTTTAAATACCGTTTTCAATACTGCTCACAATGTAGAAAACGTTGGGTGAATCGATAATTTTGTATGGACTTTCCAGTTATGGCAGAACGTTCAAGACGCATTTAGACAGGATCTATCAACTACAGCTCAGAATTCTCAAAGCTATTGTACCCATGAACATAAGGAAACGTTTTGAAAATAATTATCACAAATTGTTCTCGTATTGCGGTGTCATGCCAATACGTGAAGAAATAGATTTTACGTTGTTATGCGAACATTTTTTTGATAAAAAATTGCAGAAGTCTATGAGGAATGAAATTATTACTCGGAATGCAATCATCGCAATTAGAGATAGTATCACGGAAAAGAATATTAAACATAAATTGAAAAAAATTGTTCAATAATAAAATTTAATATTCGTTGCATGTACGTATTTTTAAGTTATTATTTTCTTTTTAAAGCGTCATATCTTCAACTTGTTCAATTATTGTTGTATAATTTGCAAGCTGCCTGTATATATAGCATTATCTTTGGAATTCCTGACGCCTTTGTTCTTCATGTGGCGAGCGATAACGCCGCGCCGCAGCCGTCCCTGTCACGCCCGGCGGGGAGACAGGGACGGCTGCGGGCGGCTACAGGTAATGTTTGCAGATTTCCTGCATGTTTTTATTAAGACTTGTTATAAACATGTTGGAATTAACAACTACTTATTTAAGGAATCTTATATTTAAATTTGCTGTACGTTGTATTATAAATATTTAAGACCTTCGATGAATAGTGTAGCGGTATACGGGAAAACCTAAAAAGGTTTATGTATACTTGCATAAATGTACCTTACAATAATTTTATACCAATAAAACTCTTCTATCTTCTATCTATCTTTTCTATTCTGACAAAATAACTACGTATTTCAATTTTGACTTTAATTCAGTAAACATACACGTAAAAAATAGCATGAAAGTTAAGCTAACATACACTCGTCTTCACTTGCCCCTATGCTCCAGTTGTGGGGCAATCTGGTACAACTTACCTGCACGCTTTGCTGAACGCCGCACGGCTGCATCGGCGACGCGGCTTGTTGCAGCGGAGGGGCGGTTTGGTTCTTGTTGTACACAGCATGGCCCTGCGAAATACACTAGATAAAGAAGAAGTAGAATCCATACTACTATTATAAATGCGAAGTAACTGGCTGACTGTCTGGTACTTCTTCACGCCTAAGCCGCTGGACCGATTGAGATGAAATTACGATTGGCATGAAGGTAGTTGGAGTCTTTTGTGCTTTGCAAAGGCAAGGCAGTTTGTATCCCGGAAAAACGCATAGTTCCCGTGGGAACGCACTGACAGAATTTCACGCAGGCAGATTTTGTGGGCAGAAGCTGTAATGTATTCATTGAGGCCCCAGGAAGGAGCAGCAGGCGAAATATCACCTTCAAATTGGATTTAAGCATGGGGCAAAATCGGACACATTCACATGTATTCACTTGTACATAAATTACCACTTAAAATACCTTAATTAGAGATTTACAATTTAAGTACAGATTGAGCTAAAACCAAACGTTAATATATAACCGAAAATAACCGAACCCGGCTATTCATATTTCCAATAACCGGTTATGTCATGCTGAGTCTTTAACCGGTTATAATAATAGTTTATTTCGGTTTGCATTTACTAAATTTAACGTTTTTTTTTTGACTAAAGACTTTAAAATTGGCTGTCATAATAAGCGACGTACCTGCAAATCAGCTAACATGTTCTGCCACTGGCTTATTTTATCGTAGTGCCGTTTCAGAAGCTCCTCCTTGCGTTGCAACTCGCATTTCAGCTCGTTATTGTCTTCGCGCACTAACAGTTCAGGTTTCATGGCTGACAGGAGGAATCTGAACAAACCAGAGGATCCGATCAAGAGGGACGGTGAATGGGACCTGTTCTTCCAGCTCTTTCTTGCATTTTGTTGAAATATAGACAATAGGGATGACGACAACTTTTTTTTTCCTTAGTCTATCAGGAAGATTATTGAAAAGTATTGGACACGTATTTTTTTCTTTTTTCACGTAATCAAACTTATACGGAGATATTGCGTTGAAATGTCGCGTGACGTCACGGTTAGGTACGATTTATACCTAACGGTGACGTAGTTAGCCCCCACTCTCCAACTTTAATGCGGTTTAACTTAGTCATTCTTCGTTAATTCCATAAAACAAAAAATACGTGTCCAATATTTTTTTATTACCTGGCTGACGGACTAATTAGAATTTCGATTTCTTCACCCTGTCGTCATCCCTATTGATCCTTTTGTTTATCGAACAAAGCATGCATTTCTATTGTAAGTGATGTCCCAAAGAAATTCAGAGGATAAGGTGTTGCCTTAGAATGATACTAACACACGCACTCACTCTCTCTCACACACACATACATAATAGGTATATGTATACGTATTTCTATGTAAGTTTATAAATAAATGATTATGTGTTTAAGATTTTTTTTCCATCTAAGTGTATTGATTTGTTAAGGGCACCGACACTTTCTCTGTTTTACCCTATGGTTGACTGGTAGAAAATGCCATTGGGAATTAAGTTCGCCATTTGTACATATTTGTTTTCTTGTTCAAAAAAGTTTAAATAAATAAATACACACACGCACATACACACACGCTCATTAATTCAATCCCCATGGTTCATTCATTCATTCATTCGCACTATCGTTTTAATCCATATTAATATTATAAATACGAAAGTAACTCTGTCTGTCTGTCTGTCTGTTACCTCATCACGCTTCAACCGCTGGACCGATTGAGATGAAATTTGGCATGAAGATAGTTGGGGTCTCGGGAAAGGACAGGTTATCGCGTTCCCACGGGAACGCGATAACCGAGTTCCACGCGGGCGTAGTCGCGGGCAGAAGCTAGTTCTTAATAAATACGTAAGCAAGTCAAGTGGGTATAAGATTTTTAGTAATATTTAAGAGTAACTACATTACCTACATGTACTATCTAGGGAGACCTGTTATTGGCTCAACATCTGTATCTTCAGTTTAAGACTTCTGTTTTATAATATAGCTGCTGGTCGTCTAATAAAATAAATAAATAAATAGAACGCAAACGCCTGACAGACGTGATTGATCTCGAATGTTCTCACAGGCGCTCGCTCTCTGTCTCTCTCTCTCTGTATAGTAGTACAGAAAAAGTATAGTAAACCTAGAAGGATGACATGGGTGGCTGTTGTGTTGGTATGCGGGTCTTACTACGAGCGTCTACCCGCACAGCTAAAAAGTGAACCATCTGACATGGTGTTTCGACGTCAACTTAAGAACCTTTTGTTGGAACATCCGTTATATGTTATATTCTGTTAAAGAATACATGGACTTAGATTTATAAATTTGTAATATATAATTTGACATACCCAGTGGCGGACTAAGGGGGGGGCGGCGGGGGCGGTCCGCCCCGGGCCCCCGATCCTAGGGGGCCCCCAAATCACCAAATAATATAGTACTTAAGGAAAAAAAAAACTTGAAAAAAAAAAATCGACCAGGCAGCGGCATAACTGTACCACCTCACGCTCGAGGCCCCGACCGAGGCAAACCTTTCGTTCCTATAGGGCCCGGTAATTTTTAAAATTGCACAACTGAAATTTTTGGACTTTCCATTCTTTCCTCGTGGCCTCTTGGGCCGGGGCCCCCTCAGCTCAGGTAGTGAGGTAGGGAATTTTGCCCGTTCTGCCACGCGCCACTACCACCCTATTGTTACGCCAATGTTTTGGTTTCGACCTAGTTGACGAGATGGCCCCCACAGTCCATTTCATATATACTTAGTTATTGGTAAAACATCCCAACATTTCCAATTCTAAGGTCCAAGCATTTGATTTTTTCGGAAACAAAAGGAAACAAATCGTCATAATATAAGGCTATTAATAATGAGTCCAACGCTCGCGGTACCGTGTTAAGCCCATAATATGGACTCCGTGGGAATATAATAATACCTAAATTATTCCAGTAACAGTCAGTACATCAGCATGTGGGTCAAATCCGGTAGTTCTGATTTTTTGCAGACTTGTTTATGATGTTGGCCTAATGTATAATCCATGTTTGTGACCTTGAGTGCCGAACGTAACTTAGTCAAAAAAATTTAAAACATCGGAAATTTTGTCCCTAATGGACTAGTTTTTAATACTACCTTTTCAGGACGTTTTTAAAGAAGACTTTTAAACTTCAGCCCACTACTTAGCCCGCGTGGAATTCGGTTATAGCGCTCCTGTGGGAACTATGTATTTTTCCGGGTTAAACAGTAGCCTATGTCCTTCTAATCCAGTAAATTTATGATGTTGGCCTAATGTATCATCCAAGTTTACGACCTCGAGCGCCGAACGCAACTTTATCAAAAATAAAAATAAAACCGAGAAAATTTCTGATGCTTTTCAGATTTTGACCCTAAAGGACTAGTTTTTGATACTACCTTTTCAGCAAGTTTTTAAAGAAGACTAAATTTGCTATAATATGAGACTAGAACCGTCTCTGTGTACCCAATATTTTCTGAGATAAAGCTTTTCAGAATTCATAATTTTTCAGAACTTCGCAATATTTTAGAAGTTATCGAACATAGCTATCGGGATGATTTTCCAATTATCTTCGACGGATTGTGCTAGTGTTGCTCGTGTGGAGTCACGAATTGGAGCCACCTGTAGCATTTTTATATCCTACGAGCTTTTGAAGGCGATTTCGTATGCACTCCCAGTTTTCCCGTTCCCGTAAGAATTTTAGAAAATCCTCTCTTAGTGCGCCTTTACACCTCCTAAGAAACCTACATGCCAAATTTCAGCTTCCTACGACCACCAGTTTTGGTTTGGCTGAGCGTTGTCTGCTGGCTGGTTTCCGAAAGGGCTATAGTACCGTAGACCACATACATGCGTTGCGGCAGGTTATACAGAAGACCGAAGAGTATAACCTCCCCCTTTGCCTTGCATTTGTGGACTACGAGAAAGCCTTCGATTCGATCGAGACTTGGGCTGTGCTGCAGTCTCTCCAGAGGTGCCAAGTTGACTACCGGTACATCGAAGTGTTGAAGTGTTTGTACGAAAACACCACCATGTCCGTCCGACTACAGGACCAGCCCACGAAGCCTATTCCACTGCAGCGGGGAGTCAGACAAGGAGACGTGATCTCTCCGAAGCTGGAAGATGCTTTTAAGGTGCTGGACTGGAAAGGTCGAGGCATCAATGTTAATGGCGAGTACATCTCTCACCTTCGGTTTGCCGACGATATTGTAGTCATGGCTGAGACCATGGAAGACCTCAGTACTATGCTCGCTGACCTCAGCAGAGTTTCCGATCGAGTTGGTCTTAAAATGAACATGGACAAGACGAAAATCATGTCTAATGTCCATGTTGTACCAACTCCCGTAATAATCGGAGGCTCTGCGCTCGAACTTGTTGACCACTATGTATACCTGGGACAAACAGTCCAGTTAGGTAGGTCCAACTTCGAGAAAGAGGTCAATCGTCGAATCCGACTCGGCTGGGCAGCGTTCGGGAAGCTTCGCAGTGTCTTTTCGTCCAAATTACCGCAGTGTCTCAAGTCGAAAGTCTTCGACCAGTGTGTGTTGCCAGTGATGACTTATGGTTCCGAGACGTGGGCGCTTACGATGGGCCTCATAAGAAGGCTCAAAGTCACTCAGAGGGCAATGGAGAGGGCTATGCTCGGGGTTTCTCTGCGTGATAGAATCAGAAATGAGGATATCCGCAGTAGAACTGGGGTCACCGACATAGCCCGAAGAATTGCGAGCCTTAAGTGGCAGTGGGCGGGGCACATTGCTCGCAGGACTGATGGCCGATGGGGCCGGCAAGTTCTCGAGTGGCGCCCGCGAACCGGGAGACGAGCTGTCGGTAGGCCTCCAACAAGATGGAGCGACGACCTCGTGAAGGTCGCGGGAAACCGGTGGAAGCAAGTAGCACAGGACCGGTCTGAGTGGCGAGCCTTGGGGGAGGCCTATGTCCAGCAGTGGACGTCTTTTGGCTGAAATGATGATGATGATGATGAGCGTTGTCTGCTAACTATACGTGAAACGTGGCAGTAGTTCAAGTTCTTTTGGTGTGTGTGACGCACAGCTGAAACTGCTGGTCGTAGGAAGCTGAAATTTGGCATGTAGGTTTCTTAAGAGGTTTAGAGGTGTATTAAGAGAGGATTGTCCAAAATTCTTACGGGAACGGGAGGTCGGGAGTTTGAATGTTGATGATTATGCGCATACGAAATCGCCTTCAAAAGCTAGTAGGATATAAAAATGCTACAGGTGACTCCGATTCATGACCCCACACGCTCGTGCTCAACACTAGCACAATTCGACGGAGGTAATTGGAAACACATCCTGATACAGCTATTCGAGTGACTTCTAAAATATTACAAAGTTCTGAAAAATTATGAATTCTGAAAAGCTTTATTTCAGTAAATATTGGGTACACAGAGACGGTTCTAGTCTCATATCATAGCAAATTTAGTCTTCTTTAAAAACGTTCGGAGAAGGTAGTATCAAAAACTAGTCATTTGGGGTCAAAATCGCCAAAATCTGAAAAGCAGCCGAAATTTTCTCTTGTTTTTTATTTTTGATAAAGTTTCGTTAAGCGCTCGAGGTCACAAACTTGGATTATAGATTACTAGCTTCTGCCCGCGACTTTGTCCGCGTGGAATTCGGTTATAGCGTTCCCGCGGGAATTGAGCGTTAAACTATATCAAATTATATACGAAAACCTTCCTCTTGAAACACTATCTATTAAAAAAAAAACGCATCAAAATTCGTTGCGTAGTTTTAAAGATTTAAGCATACATAGGGATATAGGGACAGAGAACGCGACTTTGTTTTATACTATGTAGTGATACCAACAACATAACAAGCCTGCAAAAAATCGGAACTACCGGATTTCGCGCTTACTACTACATACTTTCAAACGACAAGGTTTCTGATCATTCCCCGAGAACTATCTCCATACCGGATTTCATCTAAATCGATCCAGCGGTTGAAGTGTGAAGAGGTAACAGACAGAGTTACTTTCGCATTTATAATATTAGAAAATAGACTAGTTTCTGTTCACGACTTTGTCTGCGTAGGATTCGCTTGTAGCACTCGCGTTCCCGCGGAAACTAGATACGTTTTTCGGGGTAAAAATTAGGCTATGCCTATGTCCTTCATCGGGACTAGAATTATCTCCATCCATACCAAATTTCATCTAAATTGGTGAAGCGATTTGAGCGTGACGACGCAACAGAGAGTCAAAGTTACTTTCCCTTCGCATTTATAATATTAAGTATGTATGTATAAATGCAAACGAGCACACAGGCCACCTGATGGTAAGCGAACAAATTTCAACTAAATGTGTTAGGTAGTCAGTGCACGGGAGCCTAACATATACCATCAACACATCTACACAGGCAAGGACGGGGAAAGAAGGGGGGCCCCATTTCGATTTTCCGCCCCGGGCCCCCGACAGGCTTAGTCCGCCACTGGACATACCAATTGTACCATTAATCCTATTACTTGTTAACATTATTTCTTATTTTGGTATGAAAAGACGATCCTAACGGTGAAACATTTTATTCCTGATTTTCATTTTATTTTTATTTTGTATTCTTTCTGACGATCTCAATGTGAATTCTCTTATTTTGACATGTAAAATATGCTGTAATTTGATATTGAGACATAAATGTCTATGTCTATGTCTATGTCTACGCAGCGCTCACCTCTTCTGCAGGAAGAACGCCTCCATCTGCCTGGCGAGGTCGATGAAACGTTCCACCTCAACCTTTACTTCTTCCTTCTCCACGCTTGGAGACGCCTCCTGCTTCGTCAGCACGTTGAGGCAGGCCTGTGTGGATACCAATATTATACTCCATAACAATATTATAAATCACTACTACTACTACTACTACAGCCTATTTACGGCCCACTGCTGGGCACAGGCCTCCTCTCATCACGAGAGGGTTTGGGCTATAGTCCCCACGCGGGCCCAGTGCGGATTGGGGACTTCACACACATCTTTGAATTACTTCGCAGGTGCGTGCAGGTTTCCTCACGATGTTTTCCTTCACCGAAAAGCTCAGTGGTAAATTCAAATTAGTGGTAATTATAAATTAGCTTTTGCCTATTTGCTGAATAAATATTTTGATTTAGATTTAGATTTTTGCCCCTGCTTAAAGTTCACGCGACGCGTGAGCGATCCTATAGGGAACAGGGAGATCCCTATTTTAAGACTTCGAATATAGCCCCCTGTACCCCAGGATCAGGCTGCAGTCTATTCAGTTGAGTTCAGGATGTATATTACCTACTCGCTTCTGCGCGCGACTTCGTTCGCGTGGAATTCGGTTATCGCGTTCCCAGGCACTATGTGTTTTTCCGGGATGAAAAGTAGCCTATGACCTTTCCCGGGACCCCAACTATCTCCATTTCAAATTTCGTCTTTATCGGTCCAGCGGTTGAAGCGTGAAGAGACAACAGACAGACAGACAGACAGAGTTACTTTCGCATTTATAATATTATAAAGTATGCATAGTATGGATTAGTATGGATCCGCGTGAAATTCGAACGATGCGTTTTTTCGGGATAAAAAGTAGCCTTTGTCCTTACCCTATTTCAACTGATATGATTTGCCTGATTGCCTTGCCTTGAATCGCACTCATGGTAGGTACCTACTACGTTATCTAGTCCTATGTGATAAGACCACAAGCACCACGTTACAGGTTTACACAACTTCGAAGGCGCGTGGATTAAGCAATAACAGACTCTACGTCATCCGCTTAAGTGCTTCACTGCGCGCCTTCTAAGATGTGTCCTGCTTTAAGCTAAACGTGAAGAATAGAAAGATAATTAATGATAAAGAGGTATCCTAAACACGCTAGGGGATTCGATTAGATAAGTAAGTAGATATTTTTTATCTTAGCTGACGAATAAGGCTTGCCCATGGCACAGAATATTTAACAGTACTACATACAGAATGGCCACGGAATCACCCGCCTGAACCTAGCCGGCGCGCAACTCGCCCTTACCGTCATGTTTCATCCGGAGATGGAGAGTGGATCGTTGGCCCGCGTACCACACACACACACACACATTTACAAGTGTACAGACGTCCTCGCACGCACACAAACGTCATCGCATGCAAACATTGACACTTCATTTGAATTGTGTTCGAAATCGTTCTTTTATAAGCCGTGTCCGCCCTGTGTCCAGGGACCGTCGAGCGGCGCGTCAAGCGACAAAAACAAACATGTGTCGATATTTGCAGTGTGCACGACAGCGCCAACTAGCGGATGCGAAGTCGGCGGCGCAATATGCAACTATACTCCTTGGTCGACAGACTATGGACATCAAATTAAGTGGAACTCACACTGTGACGAAGCGCGACAGGGTGGACTCGGGACTACAAAAGCACGATTTCGACGACGATGACGTCTGTGTGCGTGCGAGGACGTCTGTACACTTGTAAATTTGTGTGTACCGCGGGCCAGTGATCCACTCTCCATCTCCGGATGAAACAAATGACGGTAAGGGTGGACCGGTCTGAGTGGCGAGCCTTGGGGAGGCCAAGTCCAGCAGTGAACGTCTTTGATGATTGAATGATGATGATGAATCTTATATATTTCTTAATTTATTTATTTATCCAAGCGATCTCAGAAACGGCTCTAACGATGTGAACGAAATTTGCAATACGGGGGCGACGAATCGATCTAGCTAGAGGGCCTAGAGGCACCGCCCAACGTCCTGAAAAAGGCCTTAAGGATATGAGAAATCCCATGAAAACATAGGTAACGAGTCTGATTGAAATTCATTAAAAAAAGCATATAAGACATTAAAACTGAATCATTTATTAGATCATTAATACAGATTTGTTTAATTTACATATCGATTCCACGCTCACACAACAATATATCAATATAATCTAATATTACGAAGTCTTTAAGTATCAACATATACATATTTGCACTAAATCTTATACCTATTGTGTAGTTGACACCTTACTAAGAGGAGCATCCAAAGCTAGAACTAATGTGAAGTAACATGTATCATTTAAATTATAGGACAGGGGGCAGTCAAGAAGAATTGATATAATAATTAAAGTGAAAATTCATCCAATACAATCTCCTAAGGGTGATCTGGCACTGAAATTATTGAACCTATAATCATCTCACTTTGATGTCTGACTTTATGCGTAAAATACAGAGTAGAGTAAGGCTTTTTCATTATAGGAGATCGCAAACCTACTCATGTATCATAATTTAGAACTGCAAACAGCTAGAGCCAATGTTACCATACGATTGTATGGAAGCATCCTGTGTGACAATGATGTAAACAAAATACACACCTAGAGAGACAATGTACTCCAGTTTTGTGTAAACAATTTGTTCTATGTAATTTATTTTTATATTCTCGATGCAAAAAATCTATAGGGATTCAAGTAGGTGTAACAGACATCTCGGAAATTGAAACTTGTGCCAAATTACGTAAAATATGACCGCCCCTATTTTAAACACGACTTAATACTCTTATCAATGGCAGAAGTGCATTAAAATCATGTTATTGCTTCTGCAAATTTAACAAATCAACAACCTTATCGGTGGTAATGCCTAGTGCAATAACTGCCAAACTGGGCCTTCCGTGGTTCATGGAAATTCCGTGTCTAGCCTGCAAAGTTACCTATGATGAAGAACGGCTTATTTGTCAGTCACGCCTAAAATCTAGCTACGGGATTTCCTGGTAAGGACCCAGCGAATTCAATACAATCTTAACGCCGACATTTATATAGTAAAATTTCAAGGATAATTCTAGTTACAACTTAAAGCGATCATGACTCCATGGAAAACAAGTAATTTGTCTATGGGACTTAACATAAATGAAATAAATTCTCTTCATCTACATGCCCTCCAATCGCCGTCTAGAGCGCTAAAGAAATAAATAAATATCGGCATTTAAAGCTAGTGCCCTCCAATGAGCCAATTTCATATGCTACAATTATTTAAAATCGAATGCTTTATTTTGGGTACCCATACCATGGCGTTTGGTACGGATGTCTATGGAAATTTGAGTTGTACTGATTGTACAAGGTGGGGTAGTTCGGAGCGTGCTGTGTGGGCTGTGGTGGATGTTGGTAGTACATGTTTTCGGGCCTCCACTGAGGGTTCTCTGGTGGCATGTGACTAGCTTGCAATCGCTCCGCTGGGTTCTGTACAGTGTAGGTCCTATAATCTATGGGCGTATTCAAGAATATATTGTCATTGTACTGCCCTACGGGCAGTTGCCACTCTGATTTCTCCGGACTTTTAGGCTCTGCCTTTCTTGGTGTATGTTTCCGTTTGACGCTGCTCGTACTCTCCGTGCACGTTGGAGACGGCGCTCGGCTCTTAGTGGTCATAAATTGTAAGAATTCGCTCTCATATGCGCTTGGATTCCTGTTGATTGGTGGCACAACAGCAGGGACTCTTTGCTGATCGAGTATTCTACTTGTGTAGACTTTAGGCGGGGGAGAAGTCTGAGTTGTGGTTGTAGCCATCGGTTTTGGAGTGTCTCTCAGAATTTGACTCCTCACACTGTAATCAATAGAATCTAGTTTCTGCGGTATTGTTGTGAACGTTTTTAGGCTGTTATTTGTATTTGCTCCGTAAACTTTCGGCTGGCTTGTCATGATGGGTTCCAAGGGCGAATTGTATTCGAAATTCGGGTTCTTTTTAGGGGCCCGCGGTTTTCTAGGCTTGCGTTGGGGTGCACCTTCAACAGGCTCTTTCTTTGGCTTTGGTGTTCTTTTGACTGGCTCCTTCTTGACTCTTTCTTTTTTAGGTTTCTGAACTTTTTCATCGGATTTCTCAGCAGGTTTTCTCTTCTTCCTTTCTTTCTTTACAGGAGCTGGCAGTGGTGGTGGTGGAGGTGCCATTGGTACTGGCTGTTCAGATGTTGTCGAGCCAACCTGTAAAGGATCCTTATTTGGATCCAGCTTCTCCTCAGTCTTAGGGCTGTCAACAGCCTCATGTGGAGGAGACTCCCAATTAGAGACCAGAGCGGCCATATCCTCAATTTGATCATTAGACAACTTCTTCGTTTTGACTTTACGAGTTCCCTTTGGCTTAGCAATGGCTGGTGACTTCTTTTTCTCCTCACCAGTATTCTCTGTTTCATTCTTGACTTTTGTCTTAGATTCTTTCTTTGCGCTGCCTCTTTTACCTTTGCCTCTTTCTTTCTGTAGTTGCCTTTTAGATTTAGGTTCTTCATAATCCGAATCTCTGTCAGAGTCTATATAGCCAGTATCAGGGAGCTGAGCCTCCGATGGATCCATCTCATCTCCCTTCAGCCAAATATCTTCCAGAGCTTCAAGTTGAGTGTCATCAGGCTCCATAGGCATAAGTCTTCGTTTCATAGAATTCATCATATCGAGATCTCCCTCCGCCATTGTCATTTCTGCATCGTCCATGTCTTCACCGAGAATAGAAACCGCGATGGCGCCTTCCGAAATACTCTTGCTAGCCATAGCCCGTTTCAGATGAAGTGGGTGTCGCTTCTTTTTCTTCAATAGTCCTTCTTCCTCCGCTTCTATGAAAGATTCTGGCAGTTCTGTGTTGTTTTTATTGCAGAGAATGTCCTGCCCGGAGGGGTGAGGGGCTGGCACCATTTTTTCGGGTTGTTCCGGGTGACAGCCGATATCTTGCCCTTTCAGCCACAGCTCGTAGCGGTCAGGTTGGAATCTCTTCACAAATGTATCCATGGATATCTTCACCATGTCATTACTGCAGGTGCATTGGGTCGCTCGTTTTCCATATTCAACCCATCTAGGAGCAGCAAAATTTGTTGATTCAGCACAGTTGAATCCATGGTTGAAGCCAGCGTGATACCCATATGGGAATGTAATCATTATCTCCCCAGCTTCCTGCGTAATCTTATTGATTGGAACTGAGTATTGCTTCAAAATTTGAGGTGAGATCAAAGTCATCTTGTGTCTTAGGAAAGCTTGGCAAGTTTTAGCCGATGTTGGGAAGAAACCAGAGGCAATTCGTTCGAATCGCTTCCCATGCTCCGGAGGAATGCAATACCAGGTCTTGGGTTCACCGAAATGCAGGTAATTTATGGAATACAGATCCATGTCTTCTGTGTGCCAGGCAAAAGTGGTTTTCCACATACCAAAATAGAGATATGCGGTGTTGACACCATCAATTTCAATGCCGTAATCAGAGTTGACAAAGTCCAAGATGGTCCCGAGATGGTTGATGTTCCATTCTTTAACATCGGGATCTGTGATGCTACCGTTGACATCTGCACCGTAGATGGGGGCTACATAAGTGACATTCTTCCAATATTTCCGCTCGAGATCCTCGTAACTCGAGTGCCGCGGCGTACAGTACTTAGCAGAATTCGCGAGGATCGAGAACTGCTTCACGGTCATGGCTTTTTTCTGTATGTTGATTTGTTGAAACAAACCTTGTTTGCCGGTCACAACCTGGCATATAGGCGAAGGTATGGTGATATCGAGCTCGTTCAGATCGTACCCAGACTTGCGGGGTACCCATTCAGGCGGCGGAATCACTTTGGCGAGCCCAGCTTTATGGGCACCCTTCGACTCCATGAACTGGATGAATTTGTTGAAATCTTTGAACTCATCCCATGTAGGGCGAAACGTTTGGATCGCCGGAACGCCTCCGACGCTGCACACACCGTCCCCAGTCACAGACATTGTCTCAATTAATAACACTCGGGAGTCACAAAGTCAACACGATTTCGTCAGTCACTGCAAACTCCTAATCGACTTTCCATGTTAAAGTTTATCAGTTTCATTTAATATCCACAAAAGTCCACCGGAAAATATCACTTTCAGTTCGTTTATTTAATTAAAATAACACGCGACGATCCTTTCATAACGATGTGAAAACATTATCGGTAAAATGGCCGACGATCCGACGAGAAGATGCGCTTTCAACAAAAATCCCTTCACGTACAGTCAAAGCCTCGTAAGCTAAATCAGGTCACGTACACACAAAAGTACACAGCATTTTGGGATGAATGAATGATTTTAGCCTATGAAGCTTCGACTACACACCTAACACCGGCCACGGTATGATTCGATTTGGTATGTTGGTAGCGATAAGGTATTTTGACAGTTGTCAACACAGATATTTTGTGGGTGAGGTTATAATAGAAATTTTAATTTTGACTTGTTTTCGCGAAAATCGAGGCGGCTTTTTAGTTAAAGCTTACCTGGAACGATTCTTCGAATTCCTCCACTAGATTTCCACTGCCACTTGATGGTGCCGCCATCTTGATTGCGTTTAATTAATGACTTTTTGTTATTATCCCGGGACTACACTACTGTCAAGTGTGGAGCGAAGCGAGTGACTCAACTCACTTCGCTGATTCGCTCGCTCGCGTTGCGTCGTTCGTTCGAGAGAGCGTTGACTCCAAACAAACGTCATCGATCTGTCAGGGCTGCCACAAAGCTGAAACGTAATGGTTCTTGTACCGTTTTTCCTGAAATTATCTTGTACTTTAAACGCGCTATGATTTTCTCTGTTTATTTATTTATCCACAAGCGATCTCAGAAACGGCTCTAACGATTTGGACGTAATTTGGAATACAAAGGTTTACAGGGCGACAAATTGATCTAGCTAGGTCTCATATCTGAAAATACTCGGTTTTAGTTATTTTTACTCCGAGCAAAGCTCGGGCGCCGGTCTTTCTCTGTTAATATTAGATATACGTAGGTGAAGTGAAATCAGAAATGTTCGCATCCAATCGTCGTGAGTCTAGTTTAATCTAAATCAAAACATAAGTGGATAGGCCATGAGAAGAAACGCCGAATTTTGTAAGTAAAAAAACTGCAAAAATTGCGTGACGTAATACTTGAACGCTCCCATACCAAATTTCACCCAAATCGACTCGGACCGTGGCTGAAGCATGAAGAGATAACAGACAGACAGAGTTACTTTCGCATTTATAATATTAGTATGGATGGATTGAAATAATTATAATTGGTCCCATACCTACATGAGCATCTAAGTATGGGTGACAACCCTGACATCAACCTACCTACTTACTGACACTAAATATTTATCACTACCTATAAATATAATATAATCCACTGACTGGTGTTAAATAATGTTAAAATGATTCACTAGCACAAGTAAATTCAATTACATGATTTTTATCGTATGACCTTGAAGTTAAAGCATGAATGAATCCGTGAGTTTCGTGACGTCATACCAACTGTCATACATACTTGGTGAAATGGTAACCGCAGGCGCAATATGAAGTTGTGTATAGTATGTATGAAGTTGGACCTTCTGGTAAATGAGGGTAGTTTCATGAAACAGGCTAGGTACAAAAAAATTGTCTTAGCAGTACTTTTACAAAGTTGATTTACCGTCCGTCGTGGTCATCATAAAAAGCAGTTATACTGAGCAGATAGACTTAAGTATTGAAAGGAATCATAATTTACCAGTTTTTCAATTAACTGCTTTGCAAAGATTATGTAAAAAAAAACGTGGCATTGTTTATAAACAAACCCACAAACGGTAAAAAATTATAAATAGATAACAGTGCTACCAACCTACACAACACGCATCATTAATCCGAGATTAATCTGGTAAATCGAAAACGCATTTAAGTAACGTCTAATTAATCCTAATTTTGAATTTGATATTTAATTTAATTTCCAAAGCAATTTATGTAAAATTATCAAAAATACTTGCTAATGCTTATAGTAAATTAATTTAATTTGGACAAACTAAACGCAGGCACGTTTGCGGCTGTCACTCATAATCAAAGATGGCTGTCGAATCATAACCTCACTTGACGCGAAGCTAAAAATCTACGCGTCTGATTATTGCGTACTGTTGACAAAACTAAGTTTGCTTAGCGATAAATATATGTAAGTGTCGTTTATTCGTTTTTAAGTAAACCGGCAGCATGGCGGATGCTGCGGCGAGACAGTTGCAGTATGAATATAAGGCGGTAAGTTGTTTGTGTTAGCAATATTATTATTGTGCAATTTTATCCTTAAAGCGCTATTGTAAATACTGTAGCTTAATTCGCAGCTTACATTTAATTAATCTTTCACGCAATCCCAAGATGAAATTCTTTGCAAGTATCGTAATTTTTTGTACAATGTTTTTAGAACTCCAATCTCGTCCTCCAAGCTGATGTGAGACTTATTGAGCGCCGTGGTCGCGATGAGGCCACGGGGGAGGTTCTGTCGCTCTCGGGCAAGCTTGTTGGCACCCGGATGGGCGACCGGGCGCAGCGCACAAAGCCTGATAAGGCAGAGGAGAGAAAAGTCAAGTAAGTCTTGTAAACTTAGAGATGCGAATAGGGTTGACATCTGTTTGTATGTAGCAGGACATGTTTACCTTTTTCGAGTTGTGTCCGGCCAAATATTCATATGCCTGTCCGGTCCGGCTTTTGGTTGTGGACATTTCGGAACCCTAAAAAGGTATGTCCGGCTTTATAACTTTGTCTTTGGCTTTTAATTGTGGACGTTGTGGTGATGTCAGGCTTTTTTTTGGGTAAAGTCAGGCTTTTTCACTTTGGGAGATAGCAACCCTAGATGCAATGCCGTTACCTGTGAGGAAGAATCAAATTCTTCACTCAGAAAGCCCTCACGGCCAAGAAAATCCTGCAAATCCTTGCAGAGGCGATCACAAAAGATCAGAAATGGTTGCAGTGATATTGCGCTCTATAGCCCTGCAAAGCTGTAACTTGGAACTATAACTAAGTCTTATAGAAATGTTTGTAACCACCAGTATAAGACTACACAACTTATTAAGTACATGGATTAAGTCATTATAGAGTTTGGTAACGGTTCAAGTGCACCGCACATCTAAGTTGTGTTATGCTATAACAAACTATAAGGCTCTCTGATGACGAGTCTGAGAAGATCCTGGATTTTTATTTATGGGTGCGGGACCAAGCTGAGTGTTGAATGCAAGGTTGAGATAGTATCAAGGAACACAACTAATTACAAAGTGGATCGATAGGATACGAATCAGTAGTTAACTTTATTAGGGATTGAAGTGATTTTGGGGTTAGTTGGAGGTGCATGGACATTTTTAGCAGGCATAGGCCTCTTAGGAGTATCTGGAATGTAATACAGGCTCGGTTTCCTAGTTTCATGTTTATATGGAATTATTTTTATTAAGACCTACAATACAATACAAATACTCTTTATTGGACACCACACAATAGAGAAAAAAAGAACAGGACAAAAAAGATCAGGAAAACTATGCGTAGACTTACTGTATGTTAGTCTTGGAGACTAAATTGTAAAAAAACAGGTTTATTATTGGTACATACATTGGCCATATAATTGGCACATGATAAGGGGCAAAGAAAAATGGAGTCAAATTATAACAAAATGGTACCCAAGAGAAGGTTACAGAACAAGGGGCAGACTCAACCGACGATGGGATGATGACATCAGACGAACTGCAGGAGTGACGTGGAACAGAGTGGCAATAGACAGAAAAAAATGGAAGAGGCTGGAGGAGGCCTTTGCCAACTGGCAAACTGACGACCAGAAGATAAAAAGATGGCAAATCCAAGACCACAAATGACGTCAGAAATAAGGCTCTTCAGATTCAGATTCAGACATTGGCCATATAATTGGACAACAGGTTTGGCTCAGTTGCTAGTGACCCTGCCCACTGTTCTGACTGTCGCGGGATCCAATTCTGCTCGGGGCAAACTTTGTGTGATAAGGACGAATGTTTGTACTCGAGTCAGTATTTATATATGTATGTATTTCTTTATATAAGTATTTATATCGTTGTCTAGCACCCATAGTAGAAGCTTTGCTTAGCTTGGGGCTAGGTCAAGTTGGGTGAAATGTCCCAAGATATTTATCTATTTATTTTTATTTATAAACCTGTTTTTTACACTTAAGCTCCAATTAAATTACTTAAGTCAAATTTCCATTTCAGACGTCAAAAACGTGATGAAGCCTCGTACGAGCTGTCAAAGTCCAAAGGGAACCGCGTGGCCTGGGCCGACGATAACACGGGTGCCGTGTACCGGCCCCGCGCTCAGCACACCCGGCACGCCTACGAACTGCTGCTGTCCTTCATGCAAGGGTCCCTCGGAGACCAGCCCAGGGACATCCTGTGCGGGGCTTGCGATGAGGTGAGATCACCCATGGTCTAAGGAAACAAGATCTGCCGATCCGGGTGGCGTGTCATGCTAAGACATTTTATGTGCTCAAAAATGACAAAAAAGATCAGGTTATTTGTTTATTTTCAAAAGATACAATTATAGGCTTACTGTCTATAACTCTGTTACAGTAGTAGATGATTTTGATAGCAATGCACTCCAACTGTCAGCGAAAATATCGACATCTTGGATCTGTGAGATAGGGTCATTGAGCAGCTCCTGTACGCGAATGCTGGGAGCATAGGTTAGTATAGGTTCTTCAATAGATAAAGATAAACGATAAAAAAAAACATTTTCTCAAACATGCTCGGAAATGTTCGTGTTACTTTCAAAAAAAGAAGACGCGAGGCTGTCCATTGCCGGCCTTGGCCAGCAAAAACATTATTGTCGTGTGTGTGTTTTTTTTTAATTTGCTTGCTATTTGAGACACCTCTGTAGAGAAACTGACAAATCCATGAAGGTAATAAGTACAACTTCCATGGCCGAATCATCCACGATCATGGAAGTAGTAAATACTGATGTGGGGTAAGTGCGCCTAAATTTATTTCGCCCCTATGCCTTGTAAACAGCCAACTACTAGTTGAGTAATATTTATAGGTTTCGATATATTTATGTTAGGCGCACTTACCCCATCCTGGCGCACTTGCCCCGAAACTGACAAATCCATGGAGGTAATAAGTACAACTTCCATGGCGAAATCATCCACAATCATGGAAGTAGTAAATACTAATGTGGGGTAAGTGCGCCTAAATTTATTTCGCCCTATGCCTTGTAAACAGTCAACTACTAGTTGAGTAATATTTATAGGTTTCGATATATTTATGTTAGGCGCACTTACCCCATCCTGGCGCACTTGCCCCGACTGACCTTACGTATTTCCTCGCTGTTTGAGAAAAGCATTATTATATACCTCGGCCGCAATTGCGATTGCCGGACTCGTACTAATAGAAGGCTTCGCTTCGCTCAGCCTTCTAACTGACTCGTCCGGCAATGCGCTACTTGGCGGCCTCTGCAATAATGTACTATTATTCAAGTAGGATTTTACAATCGCTTTTGCATCGTCATTATGTACAATTTGATGTAGTTATCATTAAAAACATACCGTTATTGGCTGCAAGCTTCGTCATTGATTTAGGTACCTACATCTTCTACTTTGTATCAAACTTTTTTTTTTAATCACACGCACTATATCAAATTTTAACTAAGTCCTTAAGCGCACGCATATTTATTAGTCCAATTCAATTCAATTAGAACCACAGAAGTAAGGCCAAGTTTTGCAAATTACAGTCTCCCAAGAACTAATATACTGAAAACTCCATTCAGTACTCCAATGTATTTAACATTAAATTATTAAATTAACACTAAACTCAAATGTGTTAATATGGGAGCTTTGGAATCTATTAGCTTCCTTAGTACCTATTTTTTTCACTGCGCTTAGTTATCTCTAGCTACGTCAAATGCAAAAAGTAATGCATATTCATTTACATTAATTTTTTACATTGCATGTTAGGAAGGCCCCCAGTAAATCCGCTTTTAAAAACTTAGACTGTGTAAATTTCTCATGAAGCAGAGGTTTTATCTGGTCCTTAGGTTTTATCCGGTCCTCATCTTTCATCACCGATTATATATTTTGTATTCATCATCACTTGTACATATATATACACGGTGGGTCATAAAATATGGCAAATAATTAACCCACCGTATCGGCTATCGATTCTAAGTATATTGTATAGGTCTTTAATTTTTTTCGAGTTGGTAAAAAAAATAATTGTATATGGGATTGGTTGTGTGAGCGACGCCTGAATCCTATACAAAATGTTTTTTTTTACCAACTCAAAAAAATTCAAGTCCTATACAATATACTTAGAATAGATAGCCGATACTGTGGGTTAATTATTTGCCATATTTTCTGACCCACCATGTATATATTTATTTGTATGCCACATTTATATAAGCATATGTAGGTGTATTTAGTATAAGTATGTATATTTCCATGTAAGTATATTTGCTCTATGCTAGTATCTAATTGTATCTAAGTATATTCAGTAATGTTGATTTCTTGGCACCGCCCCTAACCATGTTCTGCTTTGCCTAAAGGTTGACTGGTAGAGAATGGCTCGAGGCATTTTGTACACTAAGTTTTCTTTACGTGCAACTAGCTGACCCCGCGGACTTCGTACCGCCTTAAACCTCACGGAGCCCGAGACCTTTCCAACGAATGCAAAATTGTGGAAATCGGTTCGTGCGTTCTGGAGTTATAGCGTCAGGGAGGAAAACCCGACTTATTTTTATATATTAGATAAAGGTAAATAAGAAATGAATTTTTCAGGTGTTGGTAGTGCTCAAGAATGACCGGCTGAAAGATGCTGAGAGGAAGAAAGAGATAGAACTACTTCTTGGACCAATACCGGATGAAAGATTTGCATTGCTTGTTAATTTAGGTAAGAAATACTTTGCCGTTCGCCCACACATATTGGCCCCTCAGTCATAAACATGCACAGAAATCCCATCTACTTTCGCTCACTGCTCAAGATTTATATCTGTACTTTACCTGTAAAGTCCCTCGCAAAGTGTCCATAAATATGTTACACTCTTCCGTTTGTCACATGTGAGGTGTCCCTACGTACATGACATATTTTCCTAAATTATTTAATAAAATTTTCTTTTTGTAACATTACAGGTAAGAAGATCACAGACTTCAACATAAGCTCTCCAACCGAGGGCAACACTGAGATCGATGAGACGTACGGAATCAATGTGCAGTTTGAAGAGTCTTCAGAGGAGGATGACGAGGATGCATATGGAGAGGTAAGCGATGGTTTCCCGAGGGCTGACATCTTCATTCACCCTTCGTATGATTTAGACACGGATTGAATGAGGGCCACCAATAATGATTTTGCCGATTGGGATAGGGTATTACATCATTTTTTGAAATGTGGTTTAAAATGATCCTTGTCGGATTGAATCACAAGATTTTTTTTATTTCGATTTTCTGAATGGGATAAGTACTTTTTAAATATTCATTTTCAGTTTTCGCGCTAAAGAGACAGCCGCCATGTTAGCTTGGTCTGTGACGTCACTAGGATAGTAAACAAGTTAAAACTTATAAAACGGTTACTTGTAACGCTTTGTTTACAGTACGTCTGACGTCACATCAGCTAACAATATGACGCCTACCGTTTTGGGACAGATTAAAAAACAGCATTTTATAAATGCAATTATAAAATTATTTATATATTTTTATGATTAAAAGTCGATGTTTTGGGTAGCATTTTTATATAAACTATCATAAATCAGTGCTTCCCGATTTGTCCTTGAACGGTGTATATATTGGCAACACTGCACCTTACCTCAAGCGCATGTAGCGACGAATTAATTCGCGGCAACTCATTAAGAGATGATTGAAATATTTGACAGCTATTTGTGACGTTGCCAACTTTCGGAATCACCCCGCTTAAGAGGGTTTATCCCGAAAGTTGGCAACGTCGCATATAGCTGTCAAATGTTTCGCTGTTTTTATTAATTTCTCAATATTGCTGAATTAAAAAGGAAGATATCATTCTATGGTTGAATAAAGCGTCTCGTTTTATATTTGTTGGTTAGGCATTCAAATGATAAGATTACATTAAAATGCATGGAATCTGCGTTGGAAAGTTTTCAAAAGATATTACTTCCATTATACTACAAATTTCGTGTTCCTATGATAACTGTTGCAATCCATACTTAATGTTTTATTCAACCATAGAGCGATAATTCATGTTTTCATTCAATAATATTCAGAAATTAATGAAAGCAGCAAAATATTTGACAGCTATTTGCGACGTTGCCAACTTTCGGAATCACCCCTCTTAAGGCGCTCCTATGCCACACTTTTTCATTTTTGAACCATGCAAACGTCAACGCCAACTTTACATTGAATGGGTCATTTTTATTTGAACTCAGATTCGCGAAGAAGAGAGGGAAGACGGAGAGGGCTCTGACAATGAGAAAGAGAAAGAGAGTAGCGCGGAGGAAGACAGCGATGGAGAGGGAAAGAGGGCCATACACACAAACGTGAGTATTACGATTCCACTTACGTCCCAACATAACACACCCATATAACCACCACAAGAGCCTGTTTACGTCCCACCACTGGGCACAGGCCTCTTCTCATCACGGGAGGGTTGGGCTCCTGTCCTGGGACATCCTTAAATTACTTCGCAGATGCGTGCAGGTTTCCTCACGATGATATCCTTCACTGAGGGCGGTAGGTCGAACCACTATACCACCTTGAATTTTATTACTACTACTAATACTGCAGCCTGTTTGCGTCCCACTGCTGGGCACAGGCCTCCTCTCATCACGAGAGGGTTTGGGCTATATAGGCCCCACGCGGGACCAGTGCGGATCGGGGACTTCACACACATCTTTGAATTACTTCGCTGATTCGTGCAGGTTTCCTCACGATGTTTCCCTTCACCGTAAAGCTCAGCGGTAAATTAAAATTGAATTCCGCACAGTAAAGTCGGTGGTGCGAGCCGGAATCGAACCCCCGATCCTCTGCATGAGAGGCGGTAGGTCGAACCACTAGGCCACCACGGCTTATACACGGCTCTCGTGATGAGAGGAGGCCTGTGCCCAGCAGTGGGACGCAAATAGGATGTAGTAGTAGTAGTAGTTATAATATTAATTCAATTCAATTCAATCATTTATTCAGCAAATTGGCTACATAGGGGCACTTTTACACGTCAGAAAAAGAATTTACCAGCGCTTCCTAGACCCATTGCTTGAGAAGAAGTACCGCAACAAACGCAAGCAGAAGGCATTTTTTCAAAATTTATTTGTTTATTCCATGAACAATTTACATTGTGTTAGGTATGAGTAGATAGGTAGTGAATAAAGTATTAAACATTATTAGTAAAAGTCTATCGTTATTTAAAAACTAAAAAAGTACTGAGGTACTCTTAATTGGCAGAATTCTTCCACTGAGTAAATAAACTTCCCCAACAAGAAACTCTTCAACACATAGTTATAAAGTTTACATTACATGTATAAAATATACATATTAATATGGATATATTTCCCACCAGCTGAGTTATAAAATTTACATTACATGTATAAAATATACATATTATATATGGATATATTTCCCACCAGCTGAGTTATAAAATTTACATTACATGTATAAAATATACATATTAATATGGATATATTTCCCACCAGCTGAGTTATAAAATTTACATTACATGTATAAAATATACATATTAATATGGATATATTTCCCACCAGCTGTCGGAGGAGCAATCCCAGAAGCGCCGTGACACCATCATCCACCCGATGGACATCGACGCCTACTGGCTGCAGAGGAGGCTTTCGCGCCACTTCCCGGACGCCATGCTGTCCCAGGCCAAGTCCAGCGAGGTGCTCAAGGTGAGGAAATGTATACTATAACTAGCTTTTCCCCGCAACTTCGTATGCGCAGAAATATTAAAAAGTAAAATCCCGATTTTTCCCGTTCCCGTGGGAATTTTGAAAAATCCTTTCTTAGCGGATGCCTACGTCATAACATCTGCCTGCATGTCAAATTTCAGCCCGATCCGTCCAGTGGTTTGGGCTGTGCGTTGATCTAAATATATAAAACTCAAAGGTGACTGACTGACTGACTGACTGATATAGTGATCTATCAACGCACAGCCCAAACCACTGGACGGATCGGGCTGAAATTTGGCATGCAGGTAGATGTTATGACGTAGGCATCCGCTAAGAAAGGATTTTGCAAAATTCCCACGGGAACGGGAAAAAAAGGGATTTTTACATTTTAATGTTTAGGCGCGTACGAAGTCGCGGGAAACATCATAGAGATCTGAAATTTGGCATGCAGGTTCCTTGGGGAGCGTAAGGGAGCACTAAGAAACGACTTCCCGAAATTCCCACGGGAACGGAAAAAATGTTTTTTTTACATTTTAAGGCGCGTACGTAGTCGCGGGGATAATCGTAGAGAGCTGAAATTTGGCATGCAGATTCCTTGGGGAGCGTAGGGGAGCACTAAGAAAGGACTTCCCGAAATTCCCACGGGAACGGGAAAAAATGGGTTTATTACATTTTAAGACCCGTACGTAGTCGCGGGGATTATCGTAGAGAGATGAAATTTGGCATGCAGGTTCCTTGGAGAGCGCAGGGGAGCACTATGAAAGGATTTCCCGATATTCCCACGGGAACGGGAAAAATGGGATTTTTACATTTTAATGCTTAGGCGCGTACGAAGTCGCGGGAAACAGCTATCTATCTATCTAAATATATAAAAGAAGAAACTGACTGACTGACTGACTGACTGACTGACTGACTGACTGACTGACTGACTGACTGATTGACTGACTGACATATCAACGCAGAGCCGAAACTACTGGTCGTAGAGAGCTGAAATTTGGCATGCAGGTTCCTTGGGGAGCGTAGGGGAGCACTAAGAAAGGACTTCCCGAAATTCCTACGGGAACGGGAAAACATGTTTTTTTTACATTTTAACACGCGTACGTAGTCGCGGGGATCATCGTAGAGAGCTGAAATTTGGCATGCAGATTCCTTGGGGAGCGTAGGGGAGCACTAAGAAAGGACTTCCCGAAATTCCCACGGGAACGGGAAAAAATTGGTTTATTACATTTTAAGACCCGTACGTAGTCGCGGGATCATCGTAGAGAGATGAAATTTGGCATGCAGGTTCCTTGGAGAGCGCAGGGGAGCACTATGAAAGGATTTCCCGATATTTCCACGGGAACGGGAAAAATGGGATTTTTACATTTTAATGTTTAGGTCGCGGGGATCACCGTAGAGAGCTGAAGTTTGGCATGCAGGTTCCTTGGGGAGCGTAGGGGAGCACTAAGAAAGGATTTCCTGATATTCCCACGGGAACGGGAAAAAATAAATTATAATCCTAGATTTTGATGAGTTCACTAAAACATTCTTTAAAACAGTCTGATATTACCTAAATAATGAATTTTGGCACTAAACTATTTATTCATAAAAGATTAATGAATCGGAGAAAAAAAAGGAAAAATCTATACATATAATAAATAATAATTCTGTAGAAGAAGTCGCGGCTGAAAATTTAAAATTAAAAGAAACTATCAAGTCAAAGGGACTATATGAACGATACTGAACACAAAATAACGATTTTTAGAAAAAAATACTGTATGTATGTATGTATGTAAGTCCGGATTTAACTCGAAAACTACTGGACGGATTGAAACAAAATTTGGTATGGGGGTAATTTATAACACTGGTCAACATATAGGCTACTTTTTATCCCGAGGAAATGCATAGTTCTCGCGGGTAGGCTATTAACAAATTCCACGCGGACGAAGTCGCGGGCAGAAGCTATAGATCACTATGTCAGTCAGTCACCTTTGAGTTTTATATATTTCGATTTCCTTTATTGTTTTCAGGCCCTGGACGATGCGGCAGATGACAGAGATTTGGAAAACAGACTAGTTCTGATGCTGGGATATGATTGTTTCGAATTCGTCAAGATACTCACAAAATATCGATACACCGGTAAGTTCCAATATAACGTTGAAGCGAATCCACTGAGTTCAGACCAGTTTATCTCACTTTTTTGTTTTTTAAAGAACCTTTGAGCTAAATTTCATGGTTTTGACTGAGCGTGTATGAATATGAAGCCGTGGTGGCCTAGTGGTTCGACCTACAGCCTCTCATGCAGAGTCGGGGGTTCGATTCCGGCTCGCACCTCTAAGTTTACTTACGTGCGTAATTAAATTTGAATTTACCACGAGCTTTTCGGTGAAGGAAAACATCGTGAGGAAACTTGCACGCATCTGCGAAGTAATTCAAAGATGTGTGTGAAGTCCCCAATCCGCACTGGGCCCGCGTGGGGACTATAGCCCAAACCGTCTCATGATGAGGGGAGGCCTGTGCCCAGCAGTGGGACGCAAATAGGCTGTAGTAGTAGTAATACAGAATGGCCACGGAATCACCCGCCTGAATCTAGCCGGCGCGCAACTCGCGCCCTACTAGTCTTTACCGTCACTTGTTTCATCCGGAGATGGTGAGTGGATCGTTGGCCCGCGTACTGGTACACACTCATTTACAAGTGTACAGACGTCCTCGCACGCACACAGACCTCTTCGCACGCAAACATTGACACTTCATTCGAATTGTTTTCGAAATCGTGCTTTTATATGCCGAGTCCGTCGTGTGGTAATGATATAAAATAGTATATTTTGATGCAAGTGCGAAAAGTTTGTCATTTTATCACGAGTCCCTAGTTATGTTGGCGCGAGCGAAAGCGAGCGTTAACACTAGGGACGAGTAAAAATGTCAATTTCGCACGTGTATCACACGACATTTTTTAATACATTTGCGAAAAAAAAAAACGATGAAGCTCTAAAAACTTTACGCACTAGTTCGTAAAAAACAACTTCAGACACGCTCAGTAGCTGTCAAAAAAACAAAAAACGCTCGTTCGGAAATGACAAACTTTTGGCACGTCAAACAGGTATCGAAATGTTTACTTTTCGAGCAGCTGTATTAAAAAAAAAAAACTTTTTTTTCCGACAGTTCTCTACTGCACCAAGTTGGCCTCTTCTCAGTCGGAGAGCGAGAGGACAGCTCTTCGCGAGGAGATGAGCAGACAGCCGCATTTGCAGAAGATTCTGGCCCAGCTGGACACTGGCAAGGGGGACGACGAGGTAACTAAACCAATAAATCTATACTAATAATAATTATTATTAATCTATACTAATAATAAGTCTGTGGCAAAGTCGCGACTGAATGAAATATGAAATATGAAGTATTAATAACAAAAATATAAATTAACTAGCTTCTGCCCGCGACTTCGCCCGCGTGGAATTCGGTTATCGCGCTCCCGCGGGGACTATGCGTTTTTCCGGGATAAAAAGTAGCCTATGTCCTTTCCCGGGACCCCAACTATCTCCATGCCAAATTTCATCTCAATCGGTCCAGCGGTTGAAGCGTGAAGAGGTAACAGACAGACAGACAGACAGAGTTACTTTCGCATTTATAGTATTAATATGGATTGTGTCAGGTAGGTGTTGTAGTTTGGGAGATTTCGCGGTTTTTGTGTGTTTTTCGGTAAAGTCACGGCGCCACATTGTAACTACTCCAAAATATGGTCAAGTTGCTAAGGTAAAAAAAAGTCAGTCATAATTTCATTTCAACCAAAGCTGAGAGGATACCTTTTTCAAAAATTTCCGCAGAAATATTAAAATGAAAAATCCCGTTTTTCCCGTGGGATTTTCGGGAAATCCTTTCTTAGCGGATGCCTACGTCATAACATCTACCTGCATGCCAAATTTCAGCCCGATCCGTCCAGTGGTTTGGGCTGTGCGTTGATAGATCACTATGTCAGTCAGTCAGTCACCTTTGAGTTTTATATATTTAGATATGGATAGACTTAGATTTGACCGATTTCCATAGCTCACTCTCCTTTCAGTTCAATTGCCTTGTCCCCAGAGCGCCCAGCAGTCGTCAGCGCCGCGCAAACGGCACAAATCCGAGGCGGCCGGGCCCACTAGTGGGACACGCAAGATGCTACAACTAGAAGAACTAGTGTTCGCCGCCGGCGCACATTTCATGGCGAACAAACGGTGTCAGCTGCCGCCCGGCTCTTTCCGTAAACAGAGGAAAGGTTAGTTATTAATTATAGAGAAATGATACAAGAATAGTGGCAGAGTCTATCCTGTAGTGCGTGCTCCGGAACGCGGGTTAACACTAGAGCGACATCTAGCGTCCAGTGGCTGAACCCCGATTACCCGCCCGTTTAGCAGTTGCTACCGCTACTTGACGCTAGATGGCGAGCCGAACGCAAAGCATATTTTATTGCTTAAGGCATGCCACATACATTCGTAATTCCGTAACGGAATCCCGCAACGGAATTTCGATTCGGAAATTGTATACGGCATACAAAATGTATAGACGTGCCACATACACGCTGTAGTTTTCCGTTCGGAATTCTGAACTGAATGTGTGTGGTAGGTCTATACGTTTTGTATGGCGGGCATGCGTTCAGAATTACGTTACGGAATTCCGTCGTGGGATTCCGTGACGGAATTACGAATGTATGTGGCGGGCCTAACAGGTCCAGTCCTTACGACGTGAAGGAAGGACAAACAAACACAGACACGGCCTATAAAAGCACGATTTTGAACGTAATTCGAATGAAGTGTCAATGTTTGCGTGCGAGGACTTCTGTACACTTGTGTAAATGTGTGTGTACCAGTACGCGGGCCAACGATCCACTCTCCATCTCCGGATGAAACAAATGACGGTAAGGGCGAGTTGGGCGCGAGTTGCGCGCCGGCTAGATTCAGGCGGGTGATTCCGTAGCCATTCTGTATGTAGTACTATTAAAGATTCTGTTCTTCAACTGTACTAGAATGGTTGACTGATATTCTTTATCTACACTCATGTCATAAATCCTCTATGATGCGTTCAAAAATCGGTAGTAATGACATCCTTTATGACAGCGGGTTCTGTCAAAGCCAATTTCCGAACCGTGGTCATACAGTAAAATTCATTTTACAAAATTGATTTTGATACTGTAATGACGTTCAAATTTTGAACATCTTCCAACAGCAATGGCCGCCTATATTCTTCAGTCAGACAGAACGAAAGTTTGTTCCAAATTCAAATGTCGGTTATATTTAGTCTATGATTTTTGAAATTCGAATGTGAGACACTGACGTATTCGAATTGCCGCCATTGTGGACAGATTTTGAAGCATCTTAGAGGATTTATAAAATGAGCGTAGACAAAGTTGCCTATGCAACTGTACATAATTAGGCCTAAAAATACTCGTGCGAATATTATTATGAAACTCGCCTGACGGCTCGTTACATAAAACCCCACTCGTGTTTTAAGGACCTTTATTATGTAGCAGTTACATAAACTACTAATACGTTCCTTCCCCAGGCTACGAAGAGGTGCACGTCCCAGCTCTGAAGCCCAAACCCTTCGATGAGGGAGAGACCCTGTTGCCGGTTGACAAGCTGCCCAAATACGTGCAACCGGCCTTCGAGGGCTTCAAGTCTCTGAACAGGATTCAGGTAGGCTGTGGTTAAAGCATCGCATTAAAGTTTTATTGATAACAAATGTTACAAGTCATAGGATATCACAACCTTAACAGAATCAGAATTTCATTTATTGTTTGATTAAGCGTAAGTATACATAGATGTTATAATAATATTCATAAGTCCGTTTTAATCAACCGATCTACGGTATACAATATTTTTTATATACTAAGTATAATTATGTCTACAGACAGTTACAAAGATTTAGTTAAAAACAAAATAATCGATAATATAAATGAGCTTTTCGGTGAAGGAAAACGTCCTGAGGAAACCTGCACGCATCTGCGAAGTAATTCGAAGATGTGTGCGAAGTCCCCAATCCGCGCTGGGCCCGCGTGGGGACTATAGCCCGAACCCTCTCGTGATGAGACGCCTGTACCCAGCCAGACGTAAATAGGCTTTAGTTGTAGTAGTAGTAGTAGTAGTAACTTCTCGAAACAACCCAGGCATAAGATAGATAGATAAATCTCATTTCCCTGTTACAAATGCACATAATTATGCACGATTTTCTTAAGTAGACATAACTATTTATCTCACTTTTTTTCTTTTTAACTTTACACTAAGCAAGCGTTATTATTATAATGCATGCTGTTTGCCTGAAATAGGGATGACGACAACTTTTTTTCCTTAGTCTATCAGGAAGAGGTTCCCCTTGTTTACGCATATTATTACGCCTTATTTTCGGTCAATATTTCGGCCTATCAAAATTCTGCTAAATTACTAGTATGCCAAACAATATTATGCATAATAAAATTCGGCCAAGTCAACATTATGCCAACACAATATTCGGGTAAACACCCATTCGGCCAATTAAGCATTATGCTTAATAAAAATTCGGCAAAGTCAAGATTCGGCGTAAATAAATTATGCGAAGCCTGTTATGCGTAAACAGTTTCGGACAAAAAGAATTATGCCAAATAGATGGCACCCATCAGGAAGATTATTGAAAAGTATTGGTCATATTTTTTCTTTTTTCACGTAATCAAACTTATACGGAGATATATTGAGTTGAAATGTCGCGTGACGTCAACTCACTCACCAACTTTAATGCGTTTTAACTTAGTCATTCTTTGTTAATTTGATAAAACAAAAAAATACGTGTCTAATATTTTTTTATTACCTGACTGACGGACTAATTAGAATTTCGATTTCTTCACTCTGTCGTCATCCCTATTGGGTGGATACTCTTGATCTTATCGTACCAATGTTCATATTTGCGCATGTGCTATGGTATTGTTCCTTTTGGCAAACCACATTAAATAAATAAATAAATATGTATTCGATGTTTGCCCACAGAGTCGCATATCCAAAGCAGCTTTGGACACGGACGAGAATCTCCTAGTCTGCGCTCCGACGGGCGCGGGGAAAACTAACGTCGCTCTCCTGTGCATACTGCGGGAAGTGGGCAAACATGTCAACGACGATGGCACGGTCAACGCGAATGACTTCAAGATGATATACGTGGCGCCCATGCGCTCTCTCGTGCAAGAAATGGTACGTAGAGATCTTCTACTATCTAAAGTCCCGCGCGTTCACATTTCAAAACGCTTCAATTTTTGTATTATTATTTAAAAAGCACCACAAACACTCTCAACGCATAGTTGATGGCTGTCTCGGCACGCACACATTTGTTGAGGGTGTTGGTGGTGCTTTTTAAATACATTGAAGCGTTTTGAAATGTGAACGCGCGGGACTTTAGATAGTAGAAGATCTCTAGCATTAGAACGTCGTAGCATTAGAATGCCAACCTTCATCACACGGCGGACACGGCCTATAAAAGCACGATTTCGAACACGATTCAAATGAAGTGTCAATGTTTGCGTGCGAGGACGTCTGTACACTTGTAAATGTGTGTGTACTACTACGCGGGCCAACGATTCACTCTCCATCTCTGGATGCATCTCTACATTTATAAATTTGTAATATATAATTTGACATACCAATTGTACCATATGAATCCTATTACTTGTTAACATTATTTCTTTTTTTGGTATAAAAAGACGATCCTAACGGTGAAAAATTTTATTCCTGATTTTAATTTTATTTTTTGTTTTGTATTCTTTCTGACGATCTTAATGTGAAATTCTCTTATTTGGACATGTAAAATATGCTGTAATTTGATATCCATACTAATATTCTAAATGCGAAAGTAACTCTGTCTGTCTGTCTGTCTGTCTGTCTGTTACCTCTTCACGCTAAAACGGCTTGACCGATTGACTTGAATTTTGGTATAGATATAGTTAGAGGCCCGAGGAAGGACATAGGATAGTTTTTTATCCCGGATTTCTACCCTTAACGGGATGAAATCCGGGATACCACGATAAGTTATGCACTTAAAGCAGTAGTAGCAATAAGTGGATGTTTGATATTCCAATCGGAAGAAATCCATATTACCCATATAATATTATAAATGCGAAAGCCGATTGAGATGAAATTTGGCATGGAGATAGTTGAGGTCCCGGGAAAGGACATTGCGCGCCGGCTAGATTCAGGCGGGTGATTCCGCGGCCATTCTGTATGTAGTACTATTAAATATTCTATGCCTTCATACACATCAGCGTACGCCCGAAATAAGTGTTAAATGCGATAATAGATGTCGCTGCCTAGGTAGCCTGCATACAAATCTGAACTCCATGAGCTACGTCTAGATGGCGCTGTGCAGGCGAAGTATGAAAACTTGAAGCTCCCTGGCTATTTCCGATGTACGCCGTAATGTAAGGAGATTGACAGTCTTATATATAATTAGACTAGCTTCTGCCCGCGACTTCGACCGCGTGGAATTCGGTTATCGCGGGAACTATGCGTTTATCCGGGATAAAAAGTAGACTATGTCATTTCCCGGGACCCCAACTGTCTCCATGCCAAATTTAATCTCAATCGGTCTGGCGGTTGAAGCGTGAAGAGGTAACAGACAGAGTTACTTTCGCATTTATAATATACTAGCTATTCTGCCTGCGTCTTCGCCCGCGTGGAATTCGGTTATTGCGGGAACTATGCGTTTTTCCGGGATATAAAGTAGACTATGTTCTTTCTCCGGACCCCAACTGTCTCCATGCCAAATTTAATCTCAATCGGTCTAGCGGTTGAAGCGTGAAGAGGTAACAGACAGACAGACAAACAGAGTTACTTTCGCATTTATAATATTAATATGGATATGGATTGTGTCAGATAGGTGTTGTAGTTTGGGAGATTTCGCGGTTTTTGTGTGTTGTTCGGTAAAGTCACGGCGCCACATTGTAACTACTCCAAAATATGGTCAAGTTGCTAAGGTAAAAAAAAGTCAGTCATAATTTATTAATTCGACTTCGACCGCGTGGAATTCGGTTATCGCGTTACCGCGGGAACTATGCGTTTTTCCGGGACAAAAACTAGCCTATGTCCTTTCTTGGGACCCCAATTATCGCCACACCAAATTTCATTCAAATCGGTCCAGCGGTTGAAGCGTGAAGAGGTAACAGACAGACAGACGGACAGACAGACAGACAGACAGAGTTACTTTCGCATTTATAATATTAATATGGATTAATATGGATATGGATTGTGTCAGGTAGGTGTTGTAGTTTGGGAGATTTCGCGGTTTTTGTGTATTGTTCGGTAAAGTCACGGCGCCACATTGTAACTAATCCAAAATATGGTCAAGTTGCTAAGGTAAAAAAAAGTCAGTCATAATTTCATTTAAAATGTTTATCGACCAAAGCCGAGAGGATACCTTTTTCAAAAATTTCCGCATGTTAAGTAATTAGGAATAAGATAAAATCAATGCCTCTACGATCAATAATTAACTAAGTCAATTTTGTCCACAGGTGGGCAACTTCAGCAAGCGCCTGGCGGCGTACAACATGAAAGTTTCGGAGTTGACGGGTGATCACCAGCTGACGCGGGAGCAGATCGAGGCGACGCAGCTCATAGTGTGCACGCCGGAGAAGTGGGACATCATCACGCGGAAGGGTGAGACTTGTTGCTGATCTTATAAGCGCTGAATAGGGTTATCTGGTATAATGTATAATAGACCATTCAAGAAAAAATCGGGAAGTACTGATTTATGATAGAATATATAAAAATACTACACAGAACATCGACTTTTAATCATAAAAATGCATAAATAATTTTATAATTACACTAGCTGACCCCGCGGTCTTCGTACCGCCTTGGATTTTTTTTTGGTATGAAAAATAGCTTACGTCCTATTCTCAGACCTACTGAACATACACACCAAATTTCATAAGAATCGGTCGAGCCGTCTCGGAGGAGTTTGGTTACAAACACTGTGACACGTGAATTTTATATATTAGATTTATAAAATGTTGTTTTTTAATCTGTCTCAAAACGGTAGGCGCCATATTAGCTGTTGTGACGTCACTGCTCGCGTTCCCGCAGGAACTATGCGTTTTTCCGGGATAAAATGTAGCCTATGTCCTTTCCCGGGACCCCGACTATCTCCATGCCAGATTTCATCTCAATCGGTCCAGCGGTTGAAGCGTGAAGAGGTAACAGACCGACAGACAGTGTTACTTTCGCATTTATAATATTAATTAATATGGATTGACCTTTATTAATATGGATCATCAATACTTTAAACCGACGAGCATGTATGCGGAACGGGATGAAAGTTGAAGAAGCGAGAGAAGTATGCAAGAGTCGTAGCAAATGGAAAGAAGTGGTCTCTGCCTAGCCCTATGGGAAAAAGGCGCGATATTATGTATGTATGTATGTATGTATCATCAATATTGACGTCGGATGGGCTTAAAATCAGCATTAGCTGTGCCCATAGCCTTTTTGCATAGTAAATTCCTATTATTATGTGTTAAACTACAGACTGCCTGTGTGATTTCTTAAGCTAAGAAATACATGTTACATGCTATTATGGAGAATAAACGAATATGTATTTGTATTGACCTAATATTTGTCCTCAGGTGGCGAGCGTTCGTTCACCAACCTCGTCCGTCTGATCATCATCGACGAAGTGCATTTACTGCACGACGAGAGAGGACCCGTGTTAGAAGCACTAGTCGCCAGGACCCTGAGGACAGTGGAGCAGACGCAGGAGGAGGTACGGGGGTTAAAGAGTTAACGACGGACATACAAACAGATACACATTCTCATTCAGAAAGTTTGGAATGGACTTCCCGCCTCGATTTTCCCTCAGCGCTACAATTACGGGGTTATGAAATATCTTCGAGATCGGCGACGCATTGGTGATACCTCTGGTGTTACAAATAGCCGGCGGTGACCACTTACCATCAGGTGGGCCGTCTGCCTGTTTGTCAATATTTGGACATAAAAAAGTACCTAGAACACAACCTTAATAGACTATTTACGCTGGGCTCAGGTCTTTTATGATGGTTTCTTCATATAAGAATTCATAAGATTTCGGTGTCCATGGGCCGCAGTGACCACTTACCATAAGATGGCTATTTACATTGAAAATAAAACCGGTCAAGAAGCGAGTTGAACTCGCGTGTAGAGGGTTCCGGTCCTTGATTATTTTCAATGACGTCATTTTCAAACCGTTGCACAGGATAGGCTCTTTTATATGATAGATTTCAAATACCATGGACTTCTTAATAATTTTCCTGTAATCTATAGGTCAATAACTATCCTCCGTATTTTTTCCAAAATTTTAGGTAATTATTCGCCTATTTTCTTAAATAACTCGAATCTGAAGATCCTCTTAAGAAGTACTTTCATTTGATATGTCACACGATAAAGTTTCAATAACTTAATTAATATTTTTTCAAATTTAGACCCCAAAAATAAGGTCTATGTATAAAATTCTTTTATTTTCGTTACATGTCCGTCCGTACCAAATTTCAACTTGATCGGTCCAGTAGTTTCGGAGAAAATCGACTGTAACAGACACACAAGTGATCCAATAAGGGTTCCGTTTTTACCTCTTGAGGTTCAGAACCCTAAAGAGAACTAGGGTCACCGACATAGCCCGAAGAATTGCGAGCCTTAAGTGGCAGTGGGCGGGGCACATTGCTCGCAGGACTGATGGCCGATGGGGCCGGAAAGTTCTCGAGTGGCGCCCGCGAACCGGGAGACGAGCTGTCGGTAGGCCTCCAACAAGATGGAGTGACGACCTCGTGAAGGTTGCGGGAAACCGGTGGAAGCAAGTAGCACAGGACCGGTCTGAGTGGCGAGCCTTGGGGGAGGCCTCCAGCAGTCTAAAATGACGATTATGGCAGCCGGTGAAATTTCTGGCAAAGAGGCATTACATCTTAGGCCTCAGGGTAGGCAACGCATTCGAGATCTTATGGTTTCTTTATGGGGGATCATAGGATCTCGGTGTCCATGGGCCGCAGTGACCACTTACCATCAGGTGGGCTGTGCGCTCGTTTGGCTATAACATTGGTGTAAAAAAAATTATGAATTCATATTATACAAGCCGTATTACGTAGAATTTTCCCGTACCCGATGATACTATGTGTAGATAGATTATAGTTATAGAAGTATTGAAAAAAACCTTGACCCGACGCCCATTCCCGTAGAAATATCGGGATAAAAAGTAACCTATGTTATTCCCAGAGTCTCAAACTATCTCCATACCAAATTTCATCCAAATCGGTCCAGTTTTTCGACGTGAAGGAAGGACAAACAAACGAACAAACTTTCCCGTTTATAATATTAGTATGGATAGTATGATTTAGATTATGATTATGATTTAGAGGAAGCCGTGGTGGCATAGTGGTTCGACCTACCGCCTCTCATGCAGAGTCGGGGGTTCGACTCCGGCTCGCACCTCTAGGTTAATTTATGTGCGAAATTCAATTTGAATTTACCACTGAGCTTTTCGGTGAAGGAAAACATCGTGAGGAAGCCTGCACGCATCTGCGAAGTAATACAAAGATGTGTGTGAAGTCCCCAATCCGCGCTGGGCCCGCGTGGGGACTATAGCCCAAACCCTCGCGAAGAGAGGAGGCCTGTGCCCAGCAGTGAGACGCGAATAGGCTGTTGTAGTAGTGTGATTTAGATATGTATATGATGGTAGATTTTTGTTCGCAGGTACGTCTTGTCGGTCTGTCCGCCACTTTGCCCAACTACACGGACGTGGCGGCCTTCTTGAGGGTGAAACCCGAAAAGGGGTTGTTCTACTTTGACAACTCATTCAGGTGAGCTCTAAACATAGATGCGGTGTTTTTCTTTATTACTAACTAGCTTTCCCCGCAACTTCTACTACTAAAGCTTATTTGCGACCCACTTCTGGGCACAGGCCTCCTCTCATCACGAGAGGGCTTGGGCTATAGTCCCCACGCGGGCCCAGTGCGGATTGGAGACTTCACACACATCTTTGAATTACTTCGCAGATGCGTGCAGGTTTCCTCACGATGTTTTCCTTCTCACCGAAAAGTTCAGTGGTAAATTCCAATTGAATTTCGCACATAAGTAAACTTAGAGCAACTTCGTATGCGCAGAAATATTAAAAAGTTAAATCCCGATTTTCCCGTTCCCGTGGGAATTTTGCAAAATCCTTTCTTAGCGGATGCCTACGTCATAACATCTACCTACTACTACTACTACTACAGCCTATTTGCGTCCCACTGCTGGGCACAGGCCTCCTCTCATCACGAGAGGGTTTGGGCTAACATCTACCTACATGCCAAATTTCAGCCCGATCCGTCCAGTGGTTTGGGCTGTGCGTTGATAGATCACTATGTCAGTCAGTCAGTCAGTCAGTCACCTTTGAGTTTTATATATTTAGATGGGCTTGCGTTTGACCCTAATCACACCTGATGGAAAGTGATGATGAATGAGGGTTTAAGGAACATGCTTACCCAGAAGATGCCTATTCACTCTGGACTTGAATACACCAAGATTATAGGAACTGGGAAACACAAACGCTGGGAGGGAATTCCAAAGTTTAACAGTGCGAACTAGAAAATATTTAGCGCATCGCTTTGTTCGACTCATGGGGAACTCAACCACATGAGGATGGAAACCCTCCCGTTACGATATTAAGAACATTATTATTGCAATTTTACATACCGATGATCTCTCCATACAAGCTGTCAACGTCACTCAAGTGGTCCATTTGTGGCAAAAAAAAAACCACACTAATAATATGTATATATTTGTGTCCGTTTTTAACTAGAGAAATGCTTGTCGAATAGCGATGACGACAACTTTTTTTTCCTTAGTCTATCAGGGAGATTATTGAAAAGTATTGGACACGTATTTTTTCTTTTTTCACGTAATCAAACTTATACGGGGATATATTGAGTTGAAATGTCGCGTGACGTCACGGTTAGGTACCATTTATACCTAACGGTAACGTAGTTAGCCCCCACTCTCCAACTTTAATGCGTTTTAACTTAGTCACTCTTTGTTAATTTGATAAAACAAAAAAATACGTGTCTAATATTTTTTTATTACCTGACTGACGGACTAATTAGAATTTCGATTTCTTCACCCTGTCGTCATCCCTATTGCCGCAATTTTTTTTATGGGGGTAGGTTGTAACACGAGTCAAAGTATAGACTACTTTTTATCCCGGAAAAGCGCATAGCTCCCACGGGAACGCTCTTACCGAATTTCACGTGTATGAAGTCGCGGACATAAGCTAGGTTTTTAAACCTTTAATTCTTTTATTTATTTTACCTGGGCCTCGATTACGTTTAATAATTAACAATTAGTTTGAAGCTAATTCTACTTTGCAATCGGCGTTGACACTTAATTAATTGCGATTGGTTTGCCGTTAGTTAAAATGGCGATGTTATTCTTTGATATTTCGGCCTTTTATTTGACATTTCATCGAATCACTTACCTACGGACGGTCAAACTGACTCGTTTGACAGTTGGTAATACACACATATTGACCTAGCCCCTAACTAAGCAAAGCTTGTACTATAGGATCTAGACAACGATATAAATACTTATATAGAGAAATAGATACATATATAAATACTAAACATCCATGACTCGAGTACAAACATTCGTTTGGAATTGGTTTGAAACACCCAAATATCAGAAGATATTATTCAGTCGTTCAATTAATCTTTATACGAGATGGAACCATACTGCTTCCCAAATAAGGTTCAATTTCGTATATAAAAAATGACAATTGGGTTGAAATCAATTGGCAAAGTCAATCGCCACAAAAAGCGCAATTAATTCACCGGATTCAAGTGCAATAGACAAGAAATCTGCATAATTTGGCCACTAGGAGCGCTGCAATCGCTTGACCCAAACCATCTGTCAATTACATAGAGAAATATTTGTTGTTATTGGTTTTACTTAAATTATTAAAAAATGCCGCGCTGAGCAGTTCCAGGATGCAATGAGAACGGACGACACGTATTTCCGAAAGAGTTGGTATGTATCTGGGGCAGGTATAATTGCATTGGGATGTCTTCATTTTCATCGCAAATAACTGAACCAAAATTAAAATAGCGGTCAATATTTAACAATTTTAAACAAATCTACTTAAAATTGTCAACAAAAAAAACCCGTAAGAATTTGACAGCTACAGTGTTTGTGTTTTGGTTTGGGTCAAGCGTTTGCAGCGCCATCTGAGTCGAGCTTTGCGTATTCTCCATTAGTTTGGATTGGGGAAACTAATTGGCAAACGTAATTTAGCTGCTGTTGATTAAAAAAAACATGTAGTAATATAATAAATCTTCCATAGACCCGTGGCGCTCGAGCAGCAATACATCGGAGTGACAGAGAAAAAAGCTCTGAAACGTTTCCAAGTTATGAACGACATAGTTTACGAGAAAACCATGGAACATGCTGGCAGAAATCAGGTATGTATTTTGCTAGTGGCAGGGCCTAGTCCGGGGTGGTACCACCGTCTTTCCCCGCTAGCCTGCCGCCAAATAGAGATCTTCTACTATCTAAAGTCCCGCGCCTTCACATTTCAAAACGCTTCAATGTATTTAAAAAGCACCACCAACACTCTCAACACATGTGTGCGTGCTGAGACAGCCATCAACTATGCGTTGAGTGTTGGTGGTGCTTTTTAAAAAATAATAAAAAATTGAAGCGTTTTGAAATGTGAAGGCGCGGGACTTTAGATAGTAGAAGATCTCTAGCAGTGCTCGCACTGTTGTGTTCCGGTAGGGGGTGAAGGCAGCCGGTGAAATTTCTGGCAAAGAGGCATTCCATCTTAGGCCTCAGGGTAGGCAACGCATTCGAGATCTTATGGTTTCTTAATGGGGGATCATAGGATTTCGATGTCCATGGGCCGCAGTGACCACTTGCCATCAGGTGGCCTGTGCGCTCGTTTGCCTATCCTATCACGAAAAAAAACGTCCCACTGTTGGGCAGGACTTTATTTGTCACGTTTGCTCAGTGAGATCTTAAAGTATTACATAGAGGCGCGAGACGGATTTGAACCCCTGCCCCTCTGCGTGAGTAGAAAGTCAAACCACTGGCCTACCTCGGTTTTAAAAACGGAATAAATTCACTATGTCAAACATTTCACTGTTTCATTAGTTTTTGAATATTACTGAATGAAAACATGAATTATCGCTCTATGGTTGAATAAAACATTAAGTATGGATTGCAACAATTGTCATAGGAACACGAAATTTTTAGGATTATGGAAGTACTATCTTTTGAAAACTTTCCATCGCATTTTCCATGCATTTCAATGTAATCTTATCATTTGAATGGCTAACCAACAAATATAAAACGAGACCCGTCATTCAACCATAGAATGATAACTTCTTCTTTAATTCAGTAATATTGAGAAATTAATAAGAACAGCGAAACATTTGACAGCTATATGCGACGTTGCCAACTTTCGGGATAAACCCTCTGAACGTAACTACAAACTGGCCCTTTGGAAAAATTTACCAACATCAAAACGATTAATATTTTTCATTGACCACATCATATTACTACTACTACAGCCTATTTGCGCCCCACTGCTGGGCACAGGCCTGCCCTCATCATGAGAGGGTTTGGGCTATAGTCCCCACGCGGGCCTAGAGCGTTTGGGGACTTCACACACATCTTTGAATTGCTTCGCAGATGCGTGCAGGTTTCCTCACGATGTTTCCCTTCACCGAATAGCTCAGCGGTAAATTCAAATTGAATTTCGCACATAAGTAAACTTACGAGGTGCGAGTCGGTATCGAACCCCCGACCCTCGGCATGAGAGGCGGTAGGTCGAAGCACTAGGCCACCACGGCTTTTGAGACCATCTTAGTTTCGTCATCTTGTTCACTGATCCCTTATTTGCTTTCAGATCCTTGTGTTCGTCCATTCTCGAAAGGAGACTGGGAAAACGGCGAGAGCTATCCGAGATATGTGTTTAGAGAAGGACACGCTTGGACAATTCCTCAGGTACGTAACAATCATCATAGCAGCCGAAGGACGTCCACTGCTGGACATAGCAGCTTCTGCCCGCGACTTTGCCCGCGTGGAAGTCGGTTATTGCGTTCCCGCGGGAACTATGCGTTTTTCCGGGATAAAAAGTAGTCTATGTCCTTTCCCGGGACTCCAACTATCTCCATACCAAATTTCATCCAAATTGGTCCAGCCGTTTTAGCGTGAAGAGGTAACAGACAGAAAGACGAGACCGACAGACGGACAGTTACATTTGCATTTTTTTTAAATTATAGACGGACAAACAGGCAGACGGCCCACTTGATGGAAAGTGGTTACCGCCGCCTATAGACATTTGTAACACCAGAGGCGTCACAGATGCGTTGCCGGTGCCGAAGATATAATTTCAATATGGATGGGTAGTGTAGCTAAAACAATGAAAATACTAATTACCATTTTTTTGTTAACAGGGAAGGCTCTGCCAGCACTGAGGTCCTGAAGACCGAAGCGGACCAAGTTAAGAACCCAGAGTTAAGGGAACTTTTGCCTTATGGGTTTGCAATACATCACGCCGGCATGAGCAGAGTTGACAGAACGCTTGTTGAAGACCTATTCGCCGACAGACATATACAGGTGAGACCATACAAGCCCATACACACGTTTACGTCTTGCATACAAAAATGTGCTTTTAAGTGTTCTGAACGAAGCTATACATAGACATAGACATTTATTTGTCAATATCAAATTACAGCATATTTTACATGTCAAAATAAGAGATGTTCACATTGTGATCGTCAGAAAGAATACAAAATAAAATGAAAATCAGGACTAAAATGTGTTCACCGTTAGGATCGTCTTTTCATACCAAAATAAGAGATAATGTTAACAAGTAACAAATTAAGTACACACATTCGCACTCCCTTTCAATCCCATCTCACTACCATACAAACCTATACACACCGTAATGTCTCCCAACGCCATACACACATTAACACACCCTTTCAAGCCTGTTTATACGCTCTCACTACCATACAAGTCCGCACACACGTTGATGTCGCCCATACAAAGTCATACATACATACATACACTCACACTCCCGTAAATACCGATAAAGCCATCCATACAGAATCCTAAATGGAGTTCGCCCGCGTGGAATTCGGTTATCAAATGTAATTCGTAACTATGTGGAATTTGACGGCCGGATTGGTCCAGTTGGCAGTGACCCTGCCTTCTGTTCCGATGGTCGCGGGTTCGAGTCCCGCTCGGGGCAAACTTTGTGTGTTGAGCACGAATGTTTGTACTCGAGTCATGGATGTTTAATATTTATATATGTATGTATTTATCTATATAAGTATTTATATCGTTGTCTAGCACCCATAGTACAAGCTTTGCTTAGTTTGGGGCTAGGTCAATATGTGTGAAATGTCCCAAGATATTTATTTATTTTTGAAAAATGTTCGTTAAAGTCAAAGTCAAAGTACATTTGTTTGCATAAACATAGGTATTAACGTGTTCACAATACTATGAAGGTATCACTATGTTTTGTCGTTGCGGCGCTTCTTCTCAAGCAATGGGTCTAGGAGGCGCTGGTAAATTAAAAGTGCCCCTATGTGGCCAATTTGCTGAATAATAGATTGAATTTTGTATTTTGTCGTTTCTAATTTAATTTTCTTGTCCTCAGGTCCTAGTATCGACAGCCACCTTAGCGTGGGGCGTTAACCTCCCCGCCCACACTGTGATAGTGAAGGGGACCCAAGTTTACTCCCCCGAAAAGGGGCGTTGGAGCGAATTGGGGGCCTTGGATGTGCTTCAGATGTTGGGCAGAGCTGGGCGGCCGCAATATGACACTAAAGGCGAAGGTGAGAATATGGAGGGTTGAAGTAAAGGAGCGCAATCTTTATAGTTCCAAAAGTGGACATCAAATCGGGTAGGTTGGGGGCGCTGCGGTCGCCACTCCAGTCAAGCCACCTAGGCGGATAGTCTGCAGTAGCGCCTTCAGATGGCGCTGCTGAGGCGAAGACGAAGCGAAAAAGGTTGTGAGGAGAGTGTGTTTTGTTTTGTTGCTTATCAAATCCGCTGGACACGTTTTGAACTGTTTCGCCATATAAGTCCAATCTTATGTGGCACACTCCATAGGTGAGAACTTAGAATGACAACCTTCAAACAAATCAGCGTACGCCCGAAATAAGTGTTAAATGCGATAATAGATGTCGCTCCCTAGGTAGCCTGCATACAAATTGGAACTCCATGAGCTACATCTAGATGGCGCTGTACAGGCGAAGTATGAAAAGTTGAAGCGCCCTGGCTATTTCCGATGTACGCCGTAATGTAAGGATATTGACAGTCTTACATAATGGGGACTATCGTTTCTTTGCTCACCAGTTGGCGCCACTGTTGACTAAGGTCCAGAGGTATAGCTGTCAACGGCGACTCTATAAGATCGGCGCCGAAACTAAGTTTTAAATCTTGAATCTCATTAAGGTTATTAATTATAAATAACTATCGTCATATCGAGTAGCTATGTCGCATTGTTGTGCATTTCCGTTTTGTTCGGAATTTTTAGCGTTCACATTCATCGCCAAATAATCCATATTTGCCATAATTTCACGAAGGAGATCACGTATCAACAGGTAAATTAAAGAAATTAATAAATTATATCACAAAGCCCGCCAAAACCAGTGAAAAGTGAATGTTATTGGACATCACGCGACACTAGCGCCTCTAGTGGCAAATTCACACGCGATAGCCCCCATTACATTGTCTCAATATGTCCACTGTTGGACATAGCTGTGCCGCGAGAATCGATCGAACCGAATCAATTTTTACTAGGTCGTTGCTCCATCTTGGTGTCATTCAAAATGTAATGTAGGCTGGGTTTAGTTTTAATAAAATCTCTATTAAAGACATAATACGACATATATTCATATAACATTTATTTTGAAACTAGCTGACCGGGCGAACTTTGCACCGCCTAACAATCATGCGTGACGTGAACCGTCAATTGCGGAAGATGGCGGGAGCGAATTTATTTAAAATCATACTACTACTACTACCACTGCTGGGCACAGGCCTTCTCTCGTCACGAGGGTTTGGGCTTTAGTCCCCACCCGGGCCCAGTGCGGATTGGGGACTTCACACACATCTTTGAATTACTTCGCAGATGCGTGCTGGTTTCCTCACGATGTTTTCCTTCACCGTAAAGCTCAGTGGTAAATTCAAATTGAATTTCGCACATAAGTAAACTTAGAGGTGCGAGCCGGAACCGAACCCGCGACCCTCTGCATGAGAGGCGGTAGGTCGAACCACTAGGCCACCACGGCTTGACGGTGACACCCACATTACTAGTGATCTTCTACTATCTAAAGTCCCGCGCCTTCACATTTCAAAACGCTTCAATGTATTGATAAAGCACCACCAACACTCTCAACACATGTGTGCGAGCTGAGACAGCCATCAACTATGCGTTGAGTGTGTTGGTGGTGCTTTTTAAATAATAATACAAAAATTGAAGCGTTTTGAAATGTGAAGGCGCGGGACTTTAGATAGTAGAAGATTTCTACTGAATACCGGAGCTGTCATACCTGGCGAAGTATATTATTGTATTACCATTTTTCTCAAACATGCAATGAAATATTGATGTTACGTTCTTCTTATTAGCCTGGGAAGTATCACGTTTCAGGCGCGGCTAGACAATTGGTCTATAATGTAATTTCATACAAACGTTGCAGGCCTAGGCTGGCGACTCACTTTTTTAAAATTTCCATTTGATATATTTGTGACACAGCATCTTGCCATTTAAAAAAAGCTACAAGCAATATTTACTCTATGGTTTGCTATGACATTCTGCCAACATAGGTATCGCTGTTTTATTTATGTAAAAAAGACAAAATATATTATACATAATTAAATACTTTATTTATTTATTTCATTGAATGTTTGAGAAAAGCACTATACACACATCGGCGGGGAACGGAAGTTGTCGGCCTCGTACCTATCCGGACTCACTACGTTCGGCCGTATACACGGTGGGTCAGAAAATATGGCAAATAATTAACCCACCGTATCGGCTATCGATTCTAAGTATATTGTATAGGTCTTTAATTTTTTTTGAGTTGGTAAAAAAAAAAATTGTATATGGGATTGATTGTGTGAGCGACGCCTGAATCCTATACAAAATATTGTATTTTTACCAACTCAAAAAAAATCAAAGATCTATACAATATACTTAGAATCGATAGCCGATACTGTGGGTTAATTATTTGCCATATTTTCTGACCCACCGTGTATAATACTCGGCCTGCAACATCCTCCTTCCCGGCCTCTGTAGTAATGTACTGTAGCGGGGGGTTGATGTTAGCTCAGGTAGATGCTGCAGGCACGGAGATCAGCGGTGGAATCCGAAGACACGAAGACGAAGTCTAGCTTATTAAAATAACTAAATCTTGAAGACTGGCCTATTTACTGCCCTAATACTGTCTAACTAAGGAATAATAGATTTTAAGTTGAATTGATATTATATTTTGAGAGATGCGCACATTACAAAGGATAGTAAAAAACTCAATAATAAAAGCTACACAATATTCTACGCTTAAAATTACCTATTTTTGGAAGAGAATGTGTCAACTAACCGATTGTACTCGGCCAGTCTCCACATTTCCCTCCTCCCCTTTCGAGGAACCGCCTAGCTAACGAAGGCCCTACCCTACGTCGGGAATTTTAATTTACAAAACTAAGTTTGTTCCTGTGTAAGGAATAACCAACCTTTCCATCCGTATTCATTATAAATAATTAACACTCTTAAAAGAAAATCTGAATCAATAATGAATACTAGAAAAGGTGGATTTCGGGTAAAAAAACATCCCGACGATATTAAAAAAAAAACCCGCAAACAAGAATAATCGGACTAACCTAACCTGATACAATATTGTTCAAAAAGCTAAATTATGTAAACTTTGAAACCTCTCCTTGCAATAAAAAATTACAGACTTGCGGAAGTCACATAATTTTCTCTTAAAAGGTAAGCTTTAAAGCAAACGAGCGACCGCACAAAAATTATTTTAAAGATTCTCTTCTTGGCGATCCATGGGGTGCAGTCCCTTACATATGAGGGGTCGTCTGCCCGCCCATGGATATACCTCGAAGACACGGTCGTAGAGTAACTTCCACAAATCGCCACGGTGACAGCACATGAAAAAAAACAAAGGTGTGAGCATGGTCTTTAAGCAACATATTATAAATCATAGCTAGGCAGGTTCTAAAGAGAGAGAAAAAAAATAATTAAAATTAATTAATTTGTTTGAACACAAAGGCAGCTGACAGTTATTTAAAAAAAAAAAATGAAAAATAATTAAAAAGGGATCTCTATGTTTATTTATTACTGACTATGACAGCGGTATCATAAATATTATTATGAAACCGTTTATTAATAACTAATCATTGCCATTTATTTATTTAAATTCACTAGGCAATATGCTCGATACAATAGCCTATAAAAGAAAAACACTAAGAATAAACTCACTATGACACTGAAAGAAAAAGTCATTATCCTAATAATTATAAAAGACACATATATACACATTCTACACACAGGTTACGCTTTCTACATCAAGAAATTCTCACCCAATACCTCTTCATTCTATTTACATGTACCAGCTCTTGCTTGGCATTAAACCTACCATCAATCTTCTGTATCCGGTAAATAACATTTGACGTAGCTCTAATAACTCTATAAGGACCCTTATACGACTTTGACAATTTCTTTGACTTACCTATTATACGTCTCGGACAGTACAACATGACTAGGTCTCCTGGCTGGAAACTAACGACTCTAGCCTTCTTGTCGTATGCCCGCTTCTGACGTCGCCTAGCCAAGTCAGCTCGTACCACTGCTTTTCGTCTCATGCGCTCCATCAGCCGAGATCGTTCATCCAAATTATCTGAAATATTTACACTATTATTATACAATTCTACATCCGACGCAAACAACGGATCCCGTCCAAATATAATTTTATATGGTGAAAAACCAGTAGATGCCTGAACACTCGTATTATAAGCAAACGTCACTAAAGGAGCCTTTCTACACCAATCTTTTTGATCTTCACTCACGCATTTCGCTAACATGTCGATCAACGTCCTATTTAACCTTTCCACAAGCCCATTTGCTTGTGGATGAAGTGACGTGGTATGTATGAGCTTCGCCCCAAAACATCTTACAGCTTCAGCCACTGAACTAGCTGTAAATATTGTACCTCTGTCGGTAAGAATCTCACGAACCGAACCGAATCTACTAAAAATCTCCTGTACGATAAAATCCTCTACATCCATCGCAGTTACCCTTGGTAAACAACGCACGACCGCATACCTTGACAAATATTCCACTGCTACCAAAATGAACTTATTTCCACGTTCAGAACAATTTATTGGACCAACCAAATCTATACCAATGCGTTGAAATAAATTATTTATATTTATTATCTCCATTTCAGCTACATTTTTTCTGACGTTTCTTTCCTGACACACGTGACAACTTTTTACAAAAGCCTCGACTTTCTTTATGGCCTGTAATATAAAATACCTATCTCTAAACGTCGCGTAGGTTTTATACAACCCGAAATGTCCGCCGGACCATGGACAATCATGTAACTCCTCCATGCACTTCTGAAATAGATTTTCGGGTAAAACTAATAAATTCTTTTCCTGTTGACCAATCCTAATCCTCTTATATAAAATGTCATTCTGTAAAAAATAACCTCGATAACTATCAAATTCTCCATTATTTTCCAATCTTTCTCTAATGCTCCTACACCAACGATCTGTTTCCTGCGCTGCTCTAACATCTACTACTTCCAAACGATATAAACTCAGACCATCTTCCTGCTCAGGTGGACGTTCTCCATCCTGCTCCTGTAATAAAGGATTTCGACTAAGAAAATCGGCGACTACATTATCTTTTCCCTTGCAATATACAATATCAAAATCCCAAGCCTATACCGCCAAAGCCCATCGAGCTAACCTTCCATTCATATCCCGCTTGGATTTCAACCAAACCAGCGCCCTATGATCCGTCACTACTTGAAATCTCATACCCCATAAGTAATGTTTGAAATATTGTAAACCCCAAATTACTCCAAGGCACTCCTTTTCCGTGACCGAATACTTCTGCTCTGCGGCGCTCAATTTCCTCGAAGCATATGCTACGGGCTTCAAAACTTCCTTTCCCTGCATGAGAGCTACACCTAATGCGTATCCCGAACTATCAACGTAGAGTCTTGTAGTCATGGCGCTGTCTGATGAAAAGTAACCTAAAATTGGAGCTGAGCAAATGTCTTTTTTTAGGAGATCAAACGCCTTCTGCTGCTCTTCAGACCAAGAAAACTTTCTATTTTTTCGAGTAAGATCTGTTAATGGTAAAGCTTTCGTTGCAAACGCTTTGATGAATTTCCTGTAATAAGAAAACAATCCTATCGCCGCCCTGACTTCCTTAATGTTCTTCGGAGGCTGGACATCTCTCATCGCGGTCACCTTCTTCGAATCTGGACCTATACCTTCCGCTGAAACTTCATGACCAAGAACAGACACTTTTTTATAGCCAAAACTACATTTATTTGGCTTTAACGTCAAATTAGCGTTCCGCAAACGCAAAAGAACCTCTTCGAGTGACGAAATAAATTCTTCAAATGTAGCCCCATACACTAGAATATTATCGACGTAAACTACAGCATTCTTATACTTTATTCCCGCTAAAACTCGGTCCATCACCCTTTGAAATTCCGCTTGACTTGTTTTTAAGCCAAATGGCAAAACATTAAATTGATAAATGCCGGAACTCGTTATAAACGCCGTTTTCTCCTTTCCTTCACCTAAAGACAACTGCCAATACCCTGAATTGAGATCTAAATCTGCGAAATATTGTGCTCCTTGGAGACAATTTAACAAATCGTCTATCCTTGGAATTGGATACGAATCTGTCTTGATTTTTTTATTGAGAGCTCTGTAATCGATACAAAACCTAGGCGAACCATCAGGTTTCCCTACTAAAACGACCGGCGAAGCATATGGGCTCTTACACTCTTCAATAACACCATTACGAAGCATCTCCTGGACCTGCTCGTCGATAATCTGCCTCTCCTTCATTGACACCCTATATGGCGGCTTATGAACGGGTATTTCATCTGTCGTCTTTATCGGTATCGAAGTTTCTGTATAACAACCTAATTCTGCTACAGAAAATGAAAAACAGCTACGGAACCTCTGTAATAAATGTTCGACTCTACAAAATTCTTTTGGCTTTAAATCTTTATTTATATTGAATTGTACATCATTCTTTTCAGCTAAATTTAGAAAGCGATCTTCATTTTGCTGTACCATATTTACGAAATAAATATACTCGAAGCTTTGTAAATCTACCTCTTCACACGAATTCAATGCTGGTTGTTCGAATGAGGTACAATTGTCATTGGTATGACTAAATGAGTCTGTCAAAAAATTTATTTTATTACTACCAGGAAAAATCAAATGTTTCGTAGAAAAATTTATTGATACTTCGTATTTGCTCAAAAAATCAATGCCTAAAATAATCAAGTCGTCACGAATATCTACCACGACGAAGCGCGATTTACACTCGAATGTGCCTATCTTGATATCTTCGAGTAACTCACCACTGGCGTACACAAATGCTCCGGATACAGTCCTTAAATGCAAAAAAGGAATATTATTAATATGTACATTAAGTTTTTGGGCGAGAGATTTCGAGATGCAAGAAACAGAAGCCCCTGTGTCTACTAAGGCTATGCAATTTCTATTATTTATAACTATATTTACAAAAGGGGAATTATTTCTACTAGAAATATTGATCGGGTTTAAATCTATACACGCCGCGTAATCCCGATCATCTACCGACGTGCACGATAGTTTGGGTGATCGTGACGAGACGAACCAGTTTCATTACGTGGCAAATTCTGGACAGCGGAATCCCTTGCCATCGTATTCCATGGACGTGGACGCAAATTATATCTTTGCGGCGTAGAAGTACCACTGTGAGGAAAATTACTAGGTCCTACGCATGTGGCCGGTGTTCTTGGTGTTGCGTAGTATTCAGACTGAGGCGTACGCATCTGTTCAGGGCCCCGTGGTTGAAATACGCAGTCCCCACTGGAATGCATCCCCATATCATTCTCAAAAACTGGGAGCTTAATTTCTTGAGGTGGTGAAGTTCTTTCTTGCATAAATACATCATGTGTTGAAAGAGGTTGGTGACGCCACACGTCTCAGCTCTATGCTCCTAGTCTATTGCTGTAGTCACCTAGGTTACGAATGTCACGATAGTTGTTATTAGGTGTCAAAGAATTATATTGTCAATTGTGAAAATACAATGTATACCGTGATTACAAACCTAGTTAAATATTGCGTATAGTTTACTCTGTTTAGCTTGATTTCCCTTTAGTCCCTATTCCAACAGGTTATGGGCCCAGCCCGTTGCTTGTTTGGCTAAATTTGTAGGGAAATTAGCTAGGTTTTATAGAATCGCGTAACATACGTCGTGATGTCTTCAAAAGACTTGAACAGCATTTCAAAGCTAACAGGCCAATCCAACTATGGAACATGGTCTTTTGCTATGCAGATGATCCTTATAGAGTACGATCTGTGGGATTGTATAGAGCAAGAAGATTTTTCTGTTACTACGGATGCTGGTAAGAAACGAGATGCTAAGGCACGGGCCAAGATATGTCTAGCTGTTGCAGAGCATGTTTACCCTCTAGTAGCCGCAGCGAAGACGGCTAGGGAGACATGGGACTCGTTAAAGAAGGCGTATGCGGATTCCGGATTGATGCGTCGGCTTACTTTATTGCGAAAGTTATTCAGTCTCAAGTTAGACTCTTTTTCTACTGTAGAGGCGTACGTAACTGAGATACAGGCAACGCATCAAGCACTACAGTCAATAAAAGCAGGATTGGATGATGAGTTTATCGGCATCATCATGCTAGCTGGTTTGACGGATTCTTACAATCTTTTGGTGATGGCGTTGGAGCATTCTGGCACGAAGATTTCTACTGAGGCAGTAGTGTCTACATTGTTGAAAGAAGGCCAACGACAAAGTCAGCCAGCCAGTGGTGATACCAAGGATGACTCTGTGCTTGTGTCCAATTCCAGTGCGAGTGGTAGTGGTAAGAAGACTGTAGTTTGTCATTATTGTAAAAAGAAAGGTCATTTTAAGTGGCAGTGTAAAAAGTTCAAAAGTGACAATGATGGTAAGCCTAAATCTTGTGTTGCTAATGAAACTGCTGATTCAGAAGAATTTATAACGTTTGTAGCTAGAGGTTCTAGGTCTGAAGAAAGCTGGGTCATAGATTCGGGAGCTACGTCTCACATGACCACAAACGAAAGAATTTTGAAGCCGGAAAATTTTTCTCCAAAGTTTATTACTTGTGCGAATAAGGACAAAATTCTTTCGAAAACGCAGGGTACCGTTGATTTGAAGGTGAGTCATGAGGGGCATACAACAGGTATAAAAATGAGTAATGTATTACTTATACCTGAGCTTCTCACGAATTTAATTTCTGTTAGTAAGTTTACAGAAGATGGCAAAGTCATTGTTTTTGATAAAAAATGCTGTAAAGTTTTTGATAATGTCGATATATGTGGAAACCCGTTATTCACAGCACCACGTAAAAACGGACTTTATGTTTTAGGTCCAGCCAATAACAAGACGGCGGTTCTTTTAGGCGAAAGTAGTCAGAGTGATTACGAGTTGTGGCATCGGAGGTTAGGACATCTATCCGAACCTCAGATGATTAAGTTAAAGAAGATCGTCAAGGGTCTTAGTTTTGGTAAGAGGGATAAAGCTGATCCCTGTGTGGCTTGTAGCCAAGGCAAGTTGTGTGAGAAGAAGTTTCCTCAACGCAAGAAGTGTAAGCGGGCTAACGACTTATTGGAGCTAGTACATAGCGACCTGGCAGGTCCAGTGGAAATAGAGTCCTGGGGTGGAGCACGATATTTTCTGTTATTTATTGACGACTATAGCAGAAAAATTTTCGGTTACATATTGAAGTCGAAGACTGAGGTTCTCGACAAATTCCGGGAATTCAAAGCGTTTGCGGAGAATCAAAGTGGAAAGAAGATAAAGAAGTTTAGAAGCGACAATGGTACGGAGTACACCAACAAGGAATTCCAATCTTTTTTGAAGAAATATGGAATTCAACATCAAACGAGCGTTCCTCATACTCCAGCTCAAAACGGAGTTGCGGAGAGGAGCATAAGAACGGTGACCGAGAAGGCACGTTGCATGCTTCAAGATAGTGGTCTCAGCAAAAAATATTGGGGCGAAGCTGTACATACGGCCATTTATTTAAAAAACCGATCACCTACGATGGCTCTTAAGGACAAGGTTCCTGAGGAAGTCTGGTCAGGTCAAGAAGTTGATCTTTCCCACCTGAGGATGTTTGGATCTGTGGCACAGGTTCTCATCAAGGACGGGAGTACAAAGAAGTTCGACTCCAAGACCCGTGAGCTAAGATTTGTTGGCTACAGTGAAGATCAGAAGGGTTACAGGTTCGTTGATGATTTGAAGAACCCAAGGAGGGGTATTGTCGCTCGTGATGCAGTTTTCCAGGAAAACGAAACTAAGAAATCTGGTAGTGTTTCAAAGAAGGAAGAACCCAAGCCTAAGAAGGATATGAGGAAGGGTTCAAATCCTAACTCGAGCAAAGATGTTGAGCCTAGAGATATGTATCATTGGGATTTCAGTGAAGAGGAAGTGATTTCCCCTAATCCTAATATCGAAGTTGACGATGAAGAAGAGTTTGTTTCGGGATCAGATGTTGAAATAGAAGAAGAAGAGGCAGAGCTCCCATATAGCTCTCGCCAGGAACGTCACGCTGAAGCACAAGCCAATGATACGGAACTTCCGAGCAGTTCTCTTCAGGGAGAAATGGCTGATGTAGAGAGAGCAGAAGTTAATGAAACTCCTGAGAGGAGGTATCCTACTCGGAATAGAGTTCCACTTAGGTATGATGACATGGAGTATAACTTCCTAGCGTCAAGTGGGTCAGATCCTGATTCGGTCAAGGATGCCATGCAGCATTCAGACAAGACACTTTGGCGCAAAGCTATGGAAGATGAATATAATTCCCTTATAGAAAATGGAACCTGGGAGTTGGTTGATCGCCCTCGTGACACAAATATTGTCAAGTGCAAATGGCTATTTAAGCTGAAGATTGGAGCAGATGGTGCTGTTCAAAAATATAAGGCAAGGCTGGTCGCCAAAGGTTACTCCCAGCAGTGGGGGGAAGATTATTTCGAAACATTCGCACCTGTTGTGAAGCTGTCATCAATTAGGATGCTTCTTGCTTTGTCAGTAGAAAATAATTTAAAGGTACATCACATAGACGTCACAACGGCGTTCTTACACGGAGATCTCCAAGAGGATCTTTATATGGAACAGCCAGAGTCTTTTATCAAGAAAGGACATGAGAAAAAGGTGTGCAAGCTTAAGAAAGCCATTTATGGGTTAAAGCAAGCAGCTCGATGCTGGAATGTGAAAGTGGATGCACATATTATAAAGTTTGGATTCAAGAGGTCCAAATATGACCCTTGTGTGTATATAAGGAAAAATGGAGATAAGCTTTTAGCTATCGCACTTTACGTCGATGACTTCTATATTTTTGGAAATTCAGAGAAAGAAATCCAATATTTGAAGGGACACATTGCAAAGGGTTTCAAAATTAAGGACTTAGGAGAGGCGAAAGAGTGTTTAGGTATACAAGTCACTCAATTTCCGAAATCCAATGAGATTCATCTGAATCAAAAGTGTTTTGTCCAAAAGATCCTCGACAGATATGGGATGAAAGATTGCAAACCTGTTGCGACCCCTCTAGAAGTCAATCTAAAGTTGGAGAAAGGAAATGTGAACCACGATCCTCGCTATCAGGAGATAATTGGGTCTTTGATGTATCTTGCTTTAGGGACAAGGCCTGACATAGCGTTTGCTGTGAGTTATCTCAGCCAGTATAATATTTATTGGAATGAGACTCACATGGCGGCTCTGAAGCGTATATTGCGTTATATCAAGGGCACAACGGATACTGTTTTGAAGTATAAGAAAACAACAGCATCACTTCATGCTTTCTGTGACGCAGATTGGGGCAAGAATGATGACGGTCACTCGTTTACCGGGTTTATGGTCGTTTTAGGTGGTGCTGTGATAGCGTGGCAAGCTCGTAAGCAACGATGTGTCGCATTGAGCTCAGCCGAAGCTGAGTACATTGCTGCTTGTGAAGCTTCAAAGGAAATTGTTTGTTTGAAGGGTTTATATGAGGAATTAACTGGTGTTAATGTGTCAGTAGAACTGTTTAGTGACAGTCAAAGTGCTGCAAAGTTGATTTATTCCAATGTTGTAGGTAGAAGGTCTAAACATATTAACATCAGGTACCACTTCGTGAGAGAACTGGTGGATGCCAAAGAAATTTCAGTAACTTATTTGGAAACTGGTTCAATGCCGGCAGACGCTCTCACCAAGGGTCTTCCGCGACCAAAGCATGAATTCTGCTTGAGACGTATGGGTCTCCAGTGGGGGTGTTGAAAGAGGTTGGTGACGCCACACGTCTCAGCTCTATGCTCCTAGTCTATTGCTGTAGTCACCTAGGTTACGAATGTCACGATAGTTGTTATTAGGTGTCAAAGAATTATATTGTCAATTGTGAAAATACAATGTATACCGTGATTACAAACCTAGTTAAATATTGCGTATAGTTTACTCTGTTTAGCTTGATTTCCCTTTAGTCCCTATTCCAACATCATGCAATTGAAGAAGTGTTTTACGCAATTCATCTTTCGACGAGAATAATTTCGAGGCTAGCATATATTTTGTATTTTTATCTGTCGATATAATAAACTGTTTGATAAATTTATTATCGTTTATTTCTGCTTTTGTCGCTAGATCCTCCAACACATAAAAATACTCAATGCTTGACTCAGATGGTCCCTGAATTCGGTGATAAAATTGTTGCGCATAATCGGTATTGGACGGAAATTGCTCAATCAATCTTTGTTCAAGCTGATCATATGAAGTAAAATTTGCGCAATTCGTTTTATACCATCTTAGCGCTGGGCCGTCTAAATATGCCGGTATGGCGAACTTTTTCTGTTCATCTGACCATCCTTTTATTGATGCAATCGCTTTGTATTGTAATAGAAAATCTTGCACATCCGTTAGGCCTGTGAATTTCGCTGACGCCATCTTTTTATTTTTGAGAAAAGAAAACACGATTTATAAACACATAAAATAGTGATAAAAACGGTACTGCCCTTATGTATATGTTCTACCCCGCACCTCCACCAAATGTAGCGGGGGGTTGATGTTAGCTCAGGTAGATGCTGCAGGCACGGAGATCAGCGGTGGAATCCGAAGACACGAAGATGAAGTCTAGCTTATTAAAATAACTAAATCTTGAAGACTGGCCTATTTACTGCCCTAATACTGTCTAACTAAGGAATAATAGATTTTAAGTTGAATTGATATTATATTTTGAGAGATGCGCACATTACAAAGGATAGTAAAAAACTCAATAATAAAAGCTACACAATATTCTACGCTAAAAATTACCTATTTTTGGAAGAGAATGTGTCAACTAACCGATTGTACTCGGCCAGTCTCCACAGTACTATTACATCACCCTTGGCCGTAAAGTGGGATTTTCTGCCCGCTACGCGGAGAGAAAATCTCACTTCTTGGCCAACTACTACTACTGCTACTACAGCCTATTTGCGTCCCACTGCTGGGCACAGGCCTCCTCTCATCACGAGAGGGTTTGGGCTATAGTCCCCACGCGGGCCCAGTGCGGATTGGGGACTTCACACACATCTTTGAATTACTTCGCAGATGCGTGCAGGTTTCCTCACGATGTTTTCCTTCACCGAAAAGCTCAGTGTGTTCAGCTCTTCTTGGCCAAGGCAAGACGTAAAACTTTTGACAAACCACGGGCGGTAATTCGTAAAGCCCCAGATCGCATATTTATGGCCCTCACCTTCGGTTCGGGCCACAGAAACCTGGTATCTGGGACATTTACGAATTCACCACCCTAGGTCTGTAATGTACTATATCATTTTTTCCATCCACAGGCATCCTCATAACCAATCACTCGGAGCTCCAGTACTACCTGTCCCTCCTGAATCAGCAGCTGCCCATCGAGTCCCAGCTAGTGGGCAAGCTGCCGGATATGCTCAACGCGGAGGTAGTGCTCGGCTCAGTGCAGAACGTGCGCGACGCCGTCACGTGGCTGGGTACGAGGACACGCTCATACAGACCCATACAACATGCTAAAACTTCCATACGAACCCGTACAACGTGCTAAGACTCTCATAGAAATCCATACAAGTCTCATACAAACCCATACATCATGCTGAAACACTCTTACAGATCTATAAAACACAGTAAAGCTTTTATACAAACCCATACAACATACTAAAACTTTCATACAATCCCATACAACATACTAAAACTCTCATACAAACCCATACATAATGCTGAAACACTCATACAGATCCATACAACACAGTAAAGCTTTCATACAAACCCATACAACAAACTGAAACTTTCATACAAACCCATACAACATCATAAAAGTCTCATACAAACCCATACAACATACTAAACCTTTCATACAACTCCATACAACATATTAAAACTCTCATACAAACCCATACATAATGCTGGAACACATACAGATCCATAAAACACAGTAAAGCTTTCATACAAACCCATACAACAAACTGAAACTTTCATACAAACCCATACAACACACTAAACTTTGATACAAATCAACGCCACACAAGAATCCAACACTCCTATACAAATAATCAAACCAGAGGAAATCACATTTCTGTATGGAACGAGCTTGGCGGCCGTATTCAAAACACAATAAATAAATCTTCATTCATTTATTCATTCATTCGTTCGTTCAACTCGCTCCATCATCTACCCTCAATCACCGCCCGCTGATTCATGAAAGTCTCATACACACCCATACAATACACGCAAACTTCCATACAATTCCGTACAACATGCTAAAACTTCCATACGAACCCGTACAACATGATAAAACTCTCATACAAATCCATACAAGTCTCATACAAACCCATATATAATGCAAACTCTGTTCACAGTTTTATTGTTATGTTTTTACAGGCTACACCTACCTCTACATACGAATGCTACGCCAACCAGCGTTGTATGGAATCTCTCCGGAGAAGATGCAAGAAGACAATCTTCTAGAATTACATAGAGCTGACTTGATACACACCGCCGCCAGTCTTCTAGACAAGTGAGTTATAATTATCTTCTATATATATAAAACAAGAAACTGACTGACTGACTGACTGATCGATCAACGCAGAACCGAAACTACTGGTCGTAGAGAGCTGAAATTTGGCATGCAGGTTCCTTGGGGAGCGTAGGGGAGCACTAAGAAAGGATTTCCCGTAATTCCCACGGGAACGGGAAAAAAAAGGGATTTTTTCATTTTAATGTTTAGGCGCGTACGAAGTCGCGGGAAACATCGTAAAGATCTGAAATTTGGCATGCAGGTTCAACAACAACAACAATACTCTTTATTGAACAGCATATATACAAAACACAGAAAACACACAAGGAATACGCAGCTAATAGGTAAACAACAGGCGGACTTATCGCTAAGCAGCGATCTCTTCCAGTCAACCTTGAAAGTGGAGAATGCGAAAAGAAAACAATGATGGGCGGTGTAAAAATAAGAAAACAAAACATACATAATAATGAATACATGATATACACAAATAAATATACACAATACAAATATTTAAAAATATATACATGTATAGGTACATATATAATAAAACCAGCCAAAAATGAAAAATTTTAAAAAGGTTCCTTGGGGAGCGTAGGGGAGCACTAAGAAAGGACTTCCCGAAATTCCCACGGGAACGGGAAAAAATGGGATTTTTACATTTTAATGTTTAGGCGCGTACGAAGTTGCGGGGAAAAGCTAGTTTCATATAAATTTGGAACAAACTACCTACAACAGGTCATTTTCTCAAGTTTTTCACGTATACATTGGCAACAATGCACCTTATAGGACTCAAGCCCATCTAGCGGTGAATTCACTCGCGGTGCCCCTCATTGGCTGAATGAATGATTGAATTTCCAATGGGGGCTATCGCGTGTAAATTTGCCACTAGAGGCGCTAGTGTCGCGTGAGGTCCAATAACATACACTTTTCACTGGTTTTGGCGGGCTCCGTGACGTAAATGATAATTTATTTAAGTTTAATAAGTGATCTCCTTCGCGAAATTATTGCAAATAATGGATTATATTATTTGGCGATGAATGTGAACGCTTTGAAACAAAAAAAAAACCGAACAAAACGGAACTGCATAAATAACATTGCGGTATAGCTACTCGATATGAGGATAGTTATTTATAATTAATAGAGTTAATGAGATTCAAGATTTAAAACTTTGTTTCGGCGCCGATCTTATAGTCGCCTTTGACAGCTATACCTCTGGACCTTTTTTTTTTTTTTTTTCGAGGCGGGAGGAAATTCTCATGTATACAGCCAGGCCGGTCCTGACTGCATGCCCGACTTCACTGGGAATGTTACCCAGTGACCTACGGACTAAAACCTCCCACCTGTTTGTATAGTGTTCACTGAATGCTCGGCGCTAACGGTATACACTTTGCATTTAGTGGTGTTTGTGTGTATTGAAAATGTGAGAGTGAGTTGTGGTGACCGGTGTGTTTAGTGTATATGTTCGCAGTAGTGTGTTCCAGTTCCGAGAGGGATGCTGTTGCCCATTCCTCTGGTTTTATCCTTCTGTCGCCTTTTACGACATCCGCAGGAGGAGTTGGAGTGGAACTATTCTTAAGAGGCCGGAACCACACGGCCGGGGCGAGTAGAGTGACGCTTGGGCCACTTTACTCGCAGCGGAGTAGAGCAGAAGTAAATAAGTGAATATGTAATAAATATGTAATAAATGTGGTATAAATAATCTGAAGTGTAGAGTGTGAGGTTGGATGTGTTAAGTGTTGTTGAATTTTTAAGTGTTTTAATGATATGTTCGAGTAGGTTGTGAAATAGATCGGAGGTTGTTTGTTTGCTGAGTATTTGTATTAGGTTGTATGGGTCTATACATCTGGACCTTAGTCAACAGTGGCGCCAACTGGTGAGCAAAGAAACGATAGTCCCCATTGACTCGTTCGTAACCGTTCATTCGCAGAGCGGGCCTGATCAAGTACGAACGCCGCTCCGGTCATTTCCAACCGACTGAGCTCGGCCGCATCGCGTCCCACTTCTACTGCACCTATGAAACCATGCAAGCCTACAACCAGCTGTTGAAGCCTACGCTGGGGGAAATAGAACTGTTCCGTGTGTTCTCCTTGTCTGCGGAGTTCCGGAACATCACTGTGCGTGAGGAGGAGAAACTGGAACTGCATAAACTCATGGAGAGGGTGAGTAGAGTATATCCAAATATATAAAACTCAAAGGTGACTGACATAGTGATCTATCATCGCACAGCCCAAGCCACTGGACGGATCGGGCTGAAATTTGGCATGCAGGTAGATGTTATGACGTAGGCATACGCTAAGAAAGGATTTTGCGAAATTCCCACGGGAACGGAAAAAAATGGGATTTTACATTTAATATTTCTGCGCATAGGAAGTTGCGGGGAAAAGCTAGTTGTTATCATATATCACTGAAAGAGGTCGTCAATAGCATTTTTTGATTTGGTTATACAACGTTGCATACAATACTTTTTGTATGACTTCGCAAAACACCCAATAATTTATTTCTTAAGAGGGTTTATCCCAAAAGTTGGCAACGTCGCATATAGTTGTCAAATGTTTCGCTGTTTTTATTAATCTCTCAATATTACTGAATTAAAAAAGAAGTTATCATTCCATGGTTGAATGACGCGTCTCGTTTTATATTTGTTGGTTACGCATTCAAATGATAAGATTACATTACAATGCATTGAAAATGCGATGGAAAGTTTTCAAAAGATAGTACAGTCAGCAGCAGAAGTAGATAACCTGTCCAGGTGTTCAAAATGACCTACACACGCCCTTAACGTCTTAAAAATAAGGTCGTGTGTAGGTCATTTTGAACACCTGGACAGCTTATCTACTTCTGCTGCTGACTGTACTTCCATAATCCTAAAAATGTCGTGTTCCTATGATAACTGTTGCAATCCATAGTTAATGTTCTATTCAACCATAGAGCGATAATTCATGTTTTCATTCAGTAATATTCAGAAATTAATGAAAGCAGCGAAATATTTGACAGCTATTTGCGACGTTGCCAACTTTCGGAGTAAACCCTCTTAAACTGATAAAATAACGTAAATTGGAGAAACAATGGCGGCAATGTTAAATCAGAAAAGATTGTCTTTTTTTTTAATTTTTATGTTCACTTGCCAGGCGCAAGTGATAATCGTGAGGAGGCCTGCGCGCATCTGCGCTGTAATTCAAAGATGCGTGTGAAGTCCTCATTCCGCACTGGGCCCGCGTGGGGACTATAGCCCAAACCCCCTCGTGATGAGAAGAGGCCTGTGCCAAGCATTGGGACGCAAATAGGCTGTAGTAGTAGTATAGCAAGATCCAACTTAGAAGGCACGCGGCGAAGCACTTAAGCCATTGACGTAGAGTCTATTATTGCTTAATCGACGCGCCTTCTTAAGTTGTGTAAATCTGTAGTACCCCACAGGCGCACTTGCCCCGACTAACCTCATTTTATATCGTCCCCAGGTGCCGATCCCTATCAAAGAGAGTATAGAAGAGCCTTCAGCGAAGGTGAACGTTTTACTCCAAGCGTACATATCTCAGCTGAAACTGGAAGGTTTCGCACTTATGGCTGACATGGTGTACGTCACGCAATCTGCCAGTCGACTGCTGCGGGCCATATTCGAGATCGTGCTCCATAGAGGTGAGAATAATAATCCATATCCATATAATAATTAGTACATTACACACCTCGGGCGGTCAAGTAAAGAAAGTCTCAGATCGAGTGGGATTTTCTGCCCGCTACGCGGAGAAAATCTCACTTTTTGGCCAAGGGTGATGTAATAGTACATTACAGACCTAGGTGGTGAATTCGTAAATGTCCCAGATGGCAGGTTTCTGTGCATAAATATGCGATCTGGGGCTTTACGAATTACCGCCCGTGGTTTGTCAAAAGTTTTACGTCTTGCCTTGGCATAGCGGGCAGAAAATCCCACTTTACGGCCAAGGGTGATGTAATAGTACATTACACACCTAGGGCGGTCAAGTAAAGAAAGTCTCAGATCGCGGGTAATTGAGGCCCGAGCCGGAGGCGAGGGCTATAATCTAGCGGTCTGAGGATTTCTTTACGACCGCCCGTGGTTAGTATACGATTTTACGTCACCACCTGGCCGTGAAGAGGGATTTTTCGTAGCGCCCAAGGGCGGTAAATCCCGCTTTTCGGCCTGGTGTGACGTAATAATATTATAAACAACAACCTGCCCTCAGACATCAGGCAGGAGGCTAGTAAAGTTAAGTTTGGTAAAAAACTGCATAATTACCTGAGTAATCTTATTTAGTAATTATTACCTCAGTACTAACGTGTTTGTAAAGAGAGTAGAGACTGATCGATCCCACAGTCAAACCGTGTAAACCGTTTTGTGGGGCACTTTTTCTAGTTCAAGTTTTTGTATTCTTTAATAAATAATTAAATAAATAATGAATGAAATGTGAAAGTAACTCTGTCTGTCTGTTATTGAAATTTTGAAAAAAGGCCTGCTTGAGTTTGTTGCGGCGCTTCTTCTCAAGCAATGGGTCTAGGAAGCGCTGGTAAATTATTTTTCTGTTGTGTAAAAGTTGCTGAATATATGATGAAGGACATAGGCTACTTTTTATCCCGGAAAATCGTACAGTTCCCGTGGGAACGCGATTACCGAATTCCACGCGGGCAGAAGCTAGCAGATAATAATAATCTCTTGGGAATTTTCACACAAATTTATTTACTACTCTACTACTAGTACAGCCTATTTGCGTCCCACTGCTGGGCACAGGCCTCCTCTCATCATGAGAGGGTTTGGGCTATAGTCCCCACGCGGGCCCAGTGCGGATTGGGGACTTCACACACATCTTAAATAAAATCATTCTTCTTATTCTTAAATTTATTTATCTAGCCCCAAACTAAGCAAAACTTGTACTACGGGTCCTGGACAACGATATAAATACTTATATAGATAAATACATATCCATCCACTAGTATTATAAATGTAAAAGAAACAATTCTTTGTTTGTTTCTCCTTCCGTCACGTTGTAAGGACTGGACCGATTTGAATGAAATTTGGCGTGGAGATAGTTTGAGACCCTAGGATACTTTTTACACCGATATTTCCAAGGAACAGGTTTTTTTACGGGTCAAACCAGTTTGTTCAATACTTCTATAATTATAACTAACTATATGTATAGTATCATCGGGTACTCAAACTCATTGTCAAATTCACTCGGGATGAAGTCGCGGGAAACGGCTAGTACAATATAAATACTAAACATCCATGACTCGAGTACAAACATTCGTGCTCATCACACAAAGTTTGCCCCGAGCGGGACTCGAACCCGCGACAGTCGGAACAGAAGGCAGGGTCACTACCAACTGAGCCAAACCTGTAGTCCATAAGAAATAAGAAAGAAGAGCGTTTGCACCATTTATACCGTTTGCACCATTGTCTCAACACGATCTCGATCCCAACTCGAATGCAGCACACTGCAGTGTCAATGACGGCCGGATTGGTCCAGTTGGTAGTGACCCTGCCTTCTGTTCCGACGGTCGCGGGTTCGAGTCCCGCTCGGGGCAAACTTTGTGTGATGAGCACGAATGTTTGTACTCGAGTCATGGATGTTTAGTATTTATTTCTGTATATAAGTATTTATATCGTTGTCTAGCGCCCATAGTACAAGCTTTGCTTAGTTTGGGGCTAGGTCAATATGTCTGAAATATAAGAAAAATATGTGTGCGTGGGAGGACGTCTGTACACAATGTGTGTGTGTGTACTGCGCGGGCCAACTATTCACTCACAACCTCCGGATGGAGGTGAGGCGAGTTGCGCGCGGGGTAGATTCAGGCGGGTGATTCCGTGGCCATTCTGTACGTAGTTCTGTGATTGTGCCCAGCAGTGGGCCGTAAATGGGCTGTTGTGATTGATTGGTTGGTTGGTTGGTGGATGATTTATTTATTTTCTACAGGCTGGGCCCAGCTGGTTGATAAAACTCTTGCGCTCTGCAAAATGGTGGACCGACGCATGTGGCAATCCATGTCTCCGTTAAGGCAGTTCAGGAAGATGCCCGAAGAGGTGCGTTGAATTCTATATCTATATCATTGACTTATCTAAATATATAAAACTCAAAGGTGACTGACTGACTGACATAGTGATCTATCTAACCACTGGACGGATCGGGCTGAAATTTGGCATGCAGGTAGATATTATGACGTAGGCATCCGCTAAGAAAGGATTTTGCAAAATCCCCACGGGAACGGGAAAAATCGGGATTTTACTTTTTAATACTTCTGCGCATACGAAGTTGCGGGGAAAAGCTAGTAACAACATATGGACGAACAGTGCCTAACAGAATATGTCAAAATATATGGAGCAAACTGACATTAGAAAATACGTTCCTATATGCTAATAAATCCTTACTTATAACAGATCAATGGTTTATAATTATCTTGGCACTAGAAACGAGGAACTGCCGAGTCCTAATTTAGGGGTTCCTAGGTACCTAGGTCACTTGAGGGGTGGGGGGGATGGTCTAAGAAAACAAGGTTTGCCGATCCGGGTGACGTGCCACCCGTACGTCAAAGTCGAGTTGCCACTTTATTGCAATAAAACAAAAATGAAGGAAATATTTGCTGCCGTTATAATGCAAAATAAATTATTTGCCCATTACAATTAGATTTTTAGAGGTTTTATAAAATAAGTATAGATAAAGTTGTGTATGCAACTGTACATAATTAGGCCTTAAAACACTCGTGCGCTATTATTATGAAACTCGCCTTACGGCTCGTTTCATAAAACCCCACTGGTGTTTTAAGGACCTTTATTATGTAGCAGTTACATAAACTACTATTAAGCACACAAAATGCAACAAGTTAAAAACAAGTGAACGTAATAATTGTAAAGAAACACACAGCATACATTGGGATCGGGGATTATTTAATAGACCACTTGCAACACACAGCAGTGCGAATGACGTTAGGGTCACACCCACACTACTACAGAATACCGGAGTGGCATACCTGGCGAAGTTTATTATTGTATCATAGTATTCATAAACACTTTTTTAGCATTTATCTCGCAAAATATTACTCATTTCTAGTACAGTCAGCAGCAGAAGTAGATAAGCTGTCCAGGTGTTCAAAATATCCTACACACGACCTTATTCTGAAGACGTTAAGGGCGTGTCTAGGTCATTTTGGACACCTGGACAGCTTATCTACTTCTACTGCTGACTGTACCAACATAAAGTTACAAACGGAGTTTCATTGATGTACAATATTTTGCCGCCAATTCTATTTTTCTGTACTTATAAAAAAGTGATTCATCCGTCACATAGTATAATCTTCTGCTTCCAGGTGATAAAGAAGCTCGAGAAAAAGAACTTCCCGTGGGAAAAACTGTACGAGCTGGGACCCAACGAGATCGGCGAGCTGGTGCGCGCCCCAAAGCTGGGCAAGATGATACACAAATACGTCCATCAGTTTCCCAAGTTGGAGCTTTCGACCCACATTCAACCAATAACAAGGAGTACGCTTAGGGTCCAACTGACGATCACTCCGGATTTCCATTGGGATGAGAAGGTGAGTGATGATGGTGATGAAGATGACAATTATGTTGATTGGTGGCGCTGATGACAATTATGATGATTAGTGGTAATGATGACAATCATGATGATTAGTGGTAATGATGACAATCATGATGATTGGTGGTGATGTTAATGATTGGTGATAATGTTGATGACTGGTGATGATGACGATGATGATTGATAATGATGATGATTGGTGGTGATGTTGATGATTGGTCATGAGACGTTGATGATTGGTGATAATGTTTATGACTGGTGATGTTGAGGTAAGAAGCAGGTGGCGTTCTGTGGTCACTGCCCACCCCAACGTGAAAAGGGCGTGAGTTTATTTATTTATATGCTACCTCGTCTTCCAGATCCACGGCCAGTCGGAGGCGTTCTGGATCCTCGTGGAGGATGTAGACTCCGAGGTGGTCCTTCATCACGAATTCCTGCTGCTGAAGGAAAAATACTGCAAGGATGAGCACACGGTAACACCTTCATATTTTTATAGGTACTGGCTTCTGCCGGCGACTTCGCCCGCGTGGAACTCGGTTATCACGTTCCCGCGGGAACTATGTCCTTTCCCGGGACTCCAACTATTTCCATACCAAATTTCATCCAAATCGGTCCAGCGGTTTTTTATTAGCATGGATATGGATTGACGACCACCACGACAGCCTATTTTACGCCCCACTGCTGGGCACAGGCCTCCTCTCATCACGCGAGGGTTTTGGGGTCCCCACGCGGGTCCAGTGCGGACTTCACGCACATCTTTGAATTACTTCGCAGATGCGTGCAGGTCTCCTCGCGATGTTTTCCTTCGCCGAAAAGCTCAGTGGTAAATTCAAATTAAATTTCGCACATGAGTGAACTTAGAGGTGCGAGCCGGAATCGAACTCCCGACCTTCTGCGTGAGAGGCGGTAGGTCGAACCACCGCGGACACGGCCTATAAAAGCACGATTTCGAACACAATTCGAATGAAGTCTCAATGTTTGCGTGCGAGGACGTCTGTACACTTGTAACTGCGTGTGTACCACTACGCGGGCCAACGATCCACTCTCCATCTCTGGATGAAACAAATAACGGTAAGGGCGAGTTGGGCGCGAGTTGCGCGCCGGCTAGATTCAGGCGGGTGATTCCGTGGCCATTCTGTATGTAGTACTATTATAGTACATTACCGCCCGTGGTTTGTCAAAAGTTTTACATCTTGCCTTGGCCAAGAAGTGAGATTTTCTCTCCGCGTAGCGAGCAGAAAATCCCACTTTACGGCCAAGGGTGATGTAATAGTACATTACAGACCTAGGGTGGTGAATTCGTAAATGTCCCAGATCGCAGGTTTCTGTGGCCCGAACCGAAGGTGAGGGCCATAAATATGCGATCTGGGGCTTTACGAATTACCACCCGTGGTTTGTCAAAAGTTTTACGTCTTGCCTTGGCCAAGAAGTGAGATTTTCTCTCCGCGTAGCGGGCAGAAAATCCCGCTTTATGGCCAAGGGTGATGTAATAGTACATTACACACCTAGGGCGGTCAAGTAAAGAAAGTCTCAGATCGCGGGTAATTGAGGCCCGAGCCGGAGGCGAGGGCTATAACCTTTTTTTTTTTTTTTTTTTTTTTTCGTGGGGAAATCCTCATGGATACCACCCTGTTCTGTGGGGAGCAGGGTGGTTATGCCGGACTTCTACCGGCTAAAACCCCACGTGGTCCTCGAAACGCCTCAGTGCCGGGGTTGCGGGTACGCATGGCATTCTTCCGCTTGAGGGCTATAACCTAGCGGTGTGAGGATTTCTTTACGACCGCCCGTGGTTAGTATACGATTTTACGTCACCACCTGGACGTGAAGAGGGATTTTTCGTAGCGCCCAAGGGCGGAAAATCCCGCTTTTCGGCCTGGTGTGACGTAAAATATTCTATGCCACTAGGCCACCACGGCTCCTTTTTATTATTGCTTTATTGAAATGTCATATTTTTCCCATCAGGTGAAACTCTTCGTGCCTGTGTTCGAGCCTCTCCCGCCACAGTACTTCCTGCGTGTAGTCTCTGACAGGCAAGTTATCTATCTATACATATAATAAAACAGTAACACGACAAAATCTGTACATCTATCTAAATATATAAAACTCAAAGGTGACTGACTGACTGACTGATATAGTGATATATCAACGCACAGCCCAAACCACTGGACGGATCGGGCTGAAATTTGGCATGCAGGTAGATGTTATGACGTAGGCATCCGCTAAGAAAGGATTTTGCAAAATTCCCACGGGAACGGGAAAAATCGGGATTTTACTTTTAAATATTTCTGCGCATACGAGGGGAAAAGCTAATTGAAGATATTTGAGTAATAATACTCCGGGGTGCTTTGAGGTCAATGCCAGAACACGTTTTGACCATTTTTTATTTTTTGAGGGTCTGTCTTTTATATTGTTCGCTTTTCGCGCAAAAACTACCGGACCAAGTTTGGTGAAAATTGCCCGGGGGATATTTTATAAATTGGAGTTACAAATAGGTCACTTTTTATCCCGGAAAAACGCATAGTTCCCACGGGAATGCGATAGCCGAATTCTCTTTCTCTTATTCACTCAGAAGCTAGTTTTATTTTAAATATATGTTTCGTTTTTACATTTATAAAAGAAAGACAAGAAGAAGGCCTGTGGAGATTATATTAATTTCGTATTATTCATATCTTTGGTACCCCAAATTTTTTTTACGCGATAACGTCTTGTAAATTGATGAACTCCGGCGCCCACGAAAAAATATGACTCAATAGTAGCGTTGTAGTGTTACATGACGTTATCCACCTTCTATCTTCTCTTATATATAAAAACTAGCTGACCCCGCGGACTTCGTATCGCCTTAGTTTTTTTTTGGGTACGAATAATAGATTACGTCCTATTCTCAGACCTACTGAACATACACTTCATAAGAATCTGTCGAGCCGTTTCGGAGGAGTTTGGTTACAAACACTGTGACTCGAGAATTATATATTATATACTAGCTGACCCCGCGGACTTCGTATCGCCTTAGATTTTTTTTTGGTATGAAAAATAGCTTACGTCCTATTCTCAGACCTACTGAACATACACACCAAATTTCATAAGAATCGGTCGAGCCGTCTCGGAGGAGTTTGGTTACAAATACTGTGACACGAGAATTTTATATATTAGATTAATCGTCGTGTGTTAGGCTTGATAAGGCTCGAGAACCGCTGGACCGATTTGGCTGTTTCTGCGCTTCAGGGAAGGTTTATAAAGAAGAAAAAAACCGGCCAAGTGCGTGTCGGGCCACGCGCAAATTATAGGGTTCCGAAGTTGAGGATGCCCACAGTACCTTTCTAAGACTTATTAGCATCTAGCTAGCCTGTGGTATGACGTGCCCGCCCGACGCCCCTGCCGCTCGAGAAAAATCATCATTATAAGTTGGTCGACTATTACTCGTAAGTTTGTACAGCCTACTTAGCTCTGATAGTTTTCCTTTCAACTACGTTATATATGCCACAACCGTGATTTTTTTCAGCCATCCAAATACCACCATTTAGCTGGCAGGGGGGGGGGTACACGTGACTCTAACAAAAAATAGCACTTTAAAGCTTAATATTTCACAAACGCATCACTTAATCAAAAAATGGTTTTAACAAACCCACAATATTTTTTTAAGACCTATTCAACGATATGCCGCACATGGGGTACGCAAGAAAAAAAAATTACATCCCCACTTTACGAGTAGGGGAGGTACCCTATAAAAAAATATATTTCAAAATTTTATTGTACCACTTTGTCAGCGTAACTAATATGCATATTCATGCCAAATTACAGCTCTCTAGACCTAAGCATCTCCGAGCAATAGTGCGGACAGACGGACGGACATGGCGAAACTATAAGGGTTCCTTGTGGACTTCGGAACCCTAAAAAGAATCGCCTCCGGGTGATACGAAGTTCACCGGGCCAACTGGTCACGTATAAGATTATAGTCCGTAAACCGACTTTGGAGACAACCAATTTTTATATTGTAACTTGTTTTTAGGGTTCCGTACCTCAAAAGGAAAAAACGGAACCCTTATAGGATCACTTTGTTGTCCGTCTGTCCGTCCGTCCGTCCGTCTGTCAAGACCCTTTTTCTCAGGAACGCGTGGAGGTATGAAGCTGAAATTTATATCAATTACTCAGGTCTAGTGTCCCTTGAAGCTGTGAAAAAATCAAACTTCTAAGCCAACGCAATCAAAAGATACAGCCGTTTATGCCGCAAATTTTCGACACTTGCAAGGGAATCAAAACCTACAGGGTGCTTCCCGTGAACTCAGAATCTTGAAATTTGGTACGAAGCAACGTCTTATAGCATAGATAAAGGAAAAATTACGAAAACCATAAATTTTTAGTTACATCACATAATATATTTTTTTTTAATAATTTTAACCTTACTACCCATTTCCTCATAAACGCGTAGAGGTATTAAATTGAAATTCATACCAAATACTCAGGTCTATAATACCTTTAAGCTGTAACAAAATCAAACTTCTATGTCAACGCAATCAAAAGAAACAGCAATTTAAGCTGCATATTTTGAAACTCCCAAGTACTCGCAAGGGAATCAAAACCTAAAGGGTACTTCCAGTCGACCTAGAATCTTGAAATTTGGCATGAAGCAACGTTTTATAGCACACATAAAGGAAAAATTCCGAAAACCTTAAATTTTTAGTTACATTACAAAATATATATTTTTTAAGATCTTTGTCTTAAATTTATGCTACTCCATCTTTCCCCATTGTAATGTTATGAATTTCATTTTGCAATAAAAATACCATAGTTATGACTCGATTGTCGTAAAGAACGAACTTTGTAAACCTTACAGGTTTGTACGGAACCCTCGGTGCGCGAGTCCGACTCGCACTTGGCCGGTTTTTTTGATTCATTGCGGAATATTGCAAATGTTAAATTGAGTGATAGGGTAAGGAATAGCGTGATAAGGGAGCGGTGTGGTGTGAAAGAGGATGTAGTGACAAAAATAGAAAAAGGTATGCTATATTGGTTTGCTCATATGGAGAGGATGAATGAGAGAAGACTGACAAAAAGTATTTATATGGCTAGTGTGAATGGAGGTGCTGGAAGAGGAAGACCGAGGCGAATGTTCTTGGATCCAATTCAGGACAATCTGATTAAAGGCCAGGTCAAAAGTACTCTAAACCGACGAGCATGTATGCGGAACGGGATGAAAGTTGAAGAAGCGAGAGAAGTATGCAAGAGTCGTAGCAAATGGAAGGAAGTGGTCTCTGCCTAGCCCTATGGGAAAAAGGCGTGATATTATGTATGTATGTATGTAACTTGTTTTTTCCTCCAGGTGGATAGCATCGGAGACCCAGTTGCCCGTCTCCTTCCAACACCTGATTCTTCCGGAGAAGAACCTCCCGCCCACGGAACTCCTCGATCTGCAGCCGCTCCCGGTGTCCGCCCTGCGGAACCCCAAATTCGAGGAGCTGTACGCCGAGACCTTCCCGCAGTTCAACCCTGTTCAGACGCAGGCAAGTTTAATTCTTGTTTCACTCTTTGAAAAGGTGTATTTTGTTCCCCGTTTAATGCGATTTTGCTACCTCCATTTCTGCCCCGCTAGCAGGGAGCAAAATTAGATTTTGCTCCCTTAAATAAATATAGTACATTACAGACCTAGACATTATAGACCTAGGGTGGTGAATTCGTAAATGTCCCAGATCGCTGGTTTCTGTGGCCCGAACCGAAGGTGAGGGCCATAAATATGCGAGCTGGGGCTTTACGAATTACCGCCCAGCGGTTTGTCAAAAGTTTTACGTCTTGCCTTGGCCAAGAAGTGAGATTTTCTCTCCGCGTAGCGGGCAGAAAATCCCACTTTACGGCCAAGGGTGATGTAAAATATCTTGGGACTTTCACACATATCGACCTAGCCCCAAACTAAGCAAAGCTTGTATTATGGGTGCTAGACAACGATATAAATACTTATATAGAGAAATACATACATATATAAATACTAAACATTCATGAATCGAGTACAAACATTCGTGTTCATCACACAAAGTTTGCCCCGAGCGGGACTCGAACCCGCGACCGTCGCAACAGAAGGCAGGGCCACTACCAACTGGACCAATCCGGTCGTTGGGAGCAAAGTACGACTTTGAAGTGCACCGCCCCAAGTGAAAGCTATAACTATCTTATAGTGCACCTACTCATTTTTCTTTCTGTTTGGCCTTATGGTTGACTGGTAGAGAATGCCTTTAGGCATTAAGTCCGCCAATTGTATACATTTTGTATGTGCAATGAAGTTTAAATAAATAAAAAATAAAAAAATAGTGAACTTGACACCAACTTCACAGGCTGGCGGAGTTTGACGTCGGTTCTATTTTTTATTTTTTTTATTTTCACCCATCCTATTCGAAAAGGAGTACTTTGTTTCCCGTTTAGAGGGAGCAAAATGCGATTTTGCTCCTTCTCCATTTATTTATTTATTTAAACTTCATTGCACATACAAAATGTATACAATTGGCGGACTTAATGCCTAAAGGCATTCTCTACCAGTCAACCAAAAGGCCAAACAGAAAGAAACATGAGTAGGTGCATCAATATCAGAAAGAAACTACAGAAATACAAGGAAGATAACAAATAATTCCAAAAGAGGATAAATTTACATAAACGTACATGTCTATCCCACAAACGGAGAACAAAGTAAGATTTTGCTCTCTAGGGAGCAAAGTACGATTTTGTTCCCTGCTGCTACTGGTTTTCTCATAGTGAAAAGCAGAGTGTGCAACACGGTAGCAAAAATATTTAAACCTTGGGTGGCATAGCTTGAATCCCTCGCTAGCTCAAGATTCCACGCTAGAATCCCTCGCTCCACACGGGATTCTATTCTGGAATCTTTCGCGTCGCTCTGGATTCAATCCGTCACCCGCGGTAAAATATACCATTTTGCTCCCTAGTCACACAATCTACTATTTTCTCTCAAGTCATCCAATCCGCTGGTTCCCGCAGGTGTTCAACGCAGTGTACAACACCGATGACAACGTATTCGTGGGGGCTCCTTCGGGCTCCGGCAAATCAGTGATCGCCGAGCTGGCGTTGCTTCGGCTGCTGGCCAGCGACGCCGCGGGCCGCGCCGTGTACCTGCTGCCGAAGGACGCCCTCGCGGACATCGTGTTCGCCGACTGGTACCACAAGTTCACCAGGTTCAACCTCAAGGTTGGTGGCTGCTGAGTGACTACCGAGTGACTACGACGTGACTACTGACTACGGCGCGACTACGATGTGACTACTAAGTAGCTACGATGCGACTACCAAGTGACTACGGTGCGACTACTAAGTAACACGCGACTACGACGCGACTACTAATTGACTATGGTGCAACTACTAAGTAGCTACGACGCGACTACTGTACCAAGTGACTACGACGCGACTACTAATTGACTACGGTGCGACTACTAAGTAGCTACGACGCGACTACTGTACCAAGTGACTACGATGCGACTACTAAGTAACTATGACGCAACTACCAAGTGACTACGATGCGACTACTAAGTAACTATGACGCGACTACCAAGTGACTACGATGCGACTACTAAGTAACTACGACGCGACTATTAAGTAGCTATGACGTGACTACTGTACCAAGTGACTACGATGCGACTACTAAGTAACTATGACGCGACTACCAAGTGACTACGATGCGACTACTAAGTAACTACGACGCGACTATTAAGTAGCTATGACGTGACTACTGTACCAAGTGACTACGATGCGACTACTAAGTGACTACGATGCGACTACTAAGTAACTACGACGCGACTATTAAGTAGCTACGACGTGACTACTGTACCAAGTGACTACGATGCGACTACTAAGTAGCTACGACGCGACTACTGTACCAAGTGACTACGATGCGACTACTAAGTGACTACGATGCGACTACTAAGTAACTACGACGCGACTATTAAGTAGCTACGACGTGACTACTGTACCAAGTGACTACGATGCGACTACTAAGTAGCTACGACGCGACTACTGTACCAAGTGACTACGATGCGACTACTAAGTGACTACGATGCGACTACTAAGTAACTATGACGCAACTACTAAGTGACTATGTCTTCTAATAAGTGACTACGATGCGACTACTAAGTTTATATGTCGACTATTATGTGACTACGATTTGACTACTAAGTGATTAGGGACTTCACACACAATCTTTGAATTACTTCGCAGATGCGTGCAGGTTTCCTCACGATATTTTCCTTCACCGAAATACTTAGTGGTAAATTCAAATTGAATTTCGCACATAAGTAAACTTGGAGGTGCGAGCCTGAATTGAACCCCTGACCCTCTGCATGAGAGGCGGTAGGTCGAACCACTACGCCACCACGGCCTTAAAACACGAGTGTGGTTTTATGAAACGAGCCGTCAGGCGAGTTACGCAATATCGGTTTTTGAACGCATCATTGACGGTGTAGATAAATCTTAAAGCGTAGATGATAAAAGGGTTATTTTCGCTTGCAGGTGGTCCAACTGACGGGCGAAACGGCCACAGATCACAAACTGCTCAACAAGGGGCAAATTATTATCACCACCGCCGAGAAATGGGACGTGCTCTCTCGCAGGTAAATTATTCTATACTAACGTAAATAAGGAAAATAAGGCGCCTCTAGTGGCAAATTCACGCGATAGCCCCCATTATACCCCCGTAGAGTCGCCAGCCTGGTACAAATGGTTCGAAATTCTCTGTCAGCATCTCCCGGTCTTTTCAAAATTCAAAATTCAATCATTTATTCAGCAAATTAGCCACATAGGGGCACTTTTACACGTCAGAAAAGAATTTACTATACTACTCTATAACAACATCCATTATCATTTCAGATGGAAGGTGCGTAAGAGCGTCCAATCGGTGTCTCTCTTCATTGTGGACGCCCTCCAACTTTTGGGCGGCGAGGAGGGCCCCGTGCTGGAAGTAGTATGTTCTCGAATGAGATACATCTCCTCGCAGATCGGTGAGTAGCGACCATAGAGCAATGATACAAGAGTGGCAGAGTCTATACTATGGAGTGTGGAATGTCTTGGTCATCATCATCATCATCATCATTTCAGCCGAAAGACGTCCACTGCTGGACATAGGCCTCCCCCAAGCCTCGCCACTCAGACCGGTCCTGTGCTACTTGCTTCCACCGGTTTCCCGCGACCTTCACGAGGTCTTCACGAGGAGTGTCTTGGTAAGGAGCGCAATCTTATATGGCGAAACAGTTGAAAATGTCCAGCGGATTTGATAAGCAACAAAACCAAACACACTCTCCTCACAACCGTTTTTGCCTCGGCAGCGCCATCTGAAGGCGCTACTGCAGACTCCGCCTAGGTGGCTTGACACTTGTGGCGACCGCAGCGCCCCCAAACTACCCTATTTGGTGTCCACTTTTGGAACTATAAAGATTGCGCTCCTTTACTTCAACCCTCCATAGTCTATACTGTAGTGCGTGCTCCGAAACCCGGGTTAACACTAGATCGCCATCTAGCGTCCAGTGGCTGAACCCCGATTGCCCGACCGTTTAGCAGTTGCTACCGCTACTTGAAGCTAGATGGCGAGCCGAACGCAAAGCATATTTTATTGCTCAAGAGGGTTTATCCGTAAAGTTGGCAACGTCGCATATAGCTGTCAAATGTATCGCTGTTTTTATTAATTTCTCAATATTACTGAATTAAAAAAGAAGTTATCATTCTATGGTTGAATGACGCGTCTAGTTTTGTATTTGTTGGTTAGACATTCAAGTGATAAGATTACATTATAATGCATGTAAAATGTGATGGAAAGTTTTCAAAAGATAGTACAGTCAGCAGCAGAAGTAGCTAAGCTGTCCAGGTGTTCAAAATGACCTACACACGACCTTATTCTTAAGACGTTAAGGGCGTGTGTAGGTCATTTTGAACACCTGGGCAGCTTATCTACTTCTGCTGCTGACTGTATGAATTTGACGTGGGTTTGCAAGTCCGCCTAAGCATGGATTTTTACAAATATTTCAAACACAAAGTAAATTGTTTACTACTACTACTACTACTACTACTACTACTACTACAGCCTATTTGCGTCCCACTGCTGGGCACAGGCCTCCTCTCATCACGAGAGGGTTCGGGCTATAGTCCCCACGCGGGCCCAGCAAGTGAATTGTTTATTGAATCATTTTTTTTACTTTTTTTTGTCCCCAGGCCGTCAGATCCGGATAGTGGCCCTGTCTCTGCCGCTGGCGGACGCGAAGGACGTGGCCCAGTGGCTGGGCTGCAATTCCAACGCCACCTTCAATTTCCACCCCAGCGTGAGGCCACTGCCGCTCGAGTTGCATATACAGGTTAGTAATCTAATAGTAGTTTCTGTAACTGCTACATAATGGAGGTCCGTAAAATACGAGTGGGGTTTTATGAAACGAGCCGTTAGGCGAGTTTCGTAATAATATCGCACGAGTGTTTTAAGGCCTAATTATGCACAGTTTTATACACAACTTTATCTACACTCATTTTATAAATGCTCTAAGATGCTTCAAAATCGGTCAACAATGGCGGCAATGGGGGCTATCGCGTGTGAATTTGCCACTAGAGGCGCTAGTGTCGCGTGAGGTCCAATAACATTCACTTTTCACTGGTTTTCGCGGGCTTCGTGACATAAATTATAATTTCTTTAATTTAACTGTTGAAAAGTGATTTCCTTTGTGAAATTATAGCAAATATGGATTATTAGGCGATGAATGTGAACGCTTTGAAACAAAAAAAATATTTCCGAAAAAACGGAACTGCACAACATTGCGGCATAGCTACTTGTAGAGCCTCCAACCTCCGATAGCCCAGTTATTTATACACTGGGTGCGCACGTTAGACGACGCGTGCGCGCGGGGGCGTAACTCCCCTTGGAGACCACTAATTTATTGTACACCGGCAAGTGTTTTTCCTACGTGGGGTTATATCGTACACTAATAAAGCAAAAGTTTATAAAAAGAACACTGATTTTAATTACACACACACAAATCACAAGGTTACAAAAATCACTATTTAGTCACTTAAAATTACTTTAAAAACTACACAAATATTGTCTAATTCGTTCACAAACTAAAACACAAGAGACTGTGATACTGCACTATACAACAAATAACAATACCGACTAACCAGAACCACTAACACTTTTACAGCGACTTCACGACGACTTCACGACCGACACGACTTACTTTTTGAGGCGCTATTTATAAGCCGCCTTGACCTCTTGCCTATTACAAACTGTGACCCGCGAGCATTGAGCTTGGGCGGGCCAACCAGAATCGATAGGTGTCTATCTTTTGATTCATGACCATATATGGTAATATGCGGACGCGCCGCTTGATCGATTCTAATTGGTTATAAATCTGTAATCTAATTGGCTCATTATATCTACATATCAAATCTCTTACTTAAATCTACTTACTAGGGAACTTATACGTAACACATAACACATTATACCTATACACTTATAGTTTTATACAGTCCTGCCGTTTACACACCACCCCCCGTAACACCAGCCGGGTGTTACTCTACCACGGTAGGCAGCACTGCAATCTTGACGACTAGGCGCGTCAGTACGCCTCGCGTCGTCTCGATGTCTACCACACGCACGATGCCGTCCTTGCCACGATGCGCCTTGATGACGCGCCCTCGCGGCCACACGTTTCTCGGCAGGTCTGGATCGGTCACGACGACCAGGTCGCCCTCCTTGACGTCCGGAGTTGCTGACGTCCACTTTTGTCGGTGTTGTAGCGTTGGTAAGTACTCTCGCATCCAGCGGCGCCAAAACACGTCCGCGAGCGCTTGCGAGACGCGCCATTGCTTGCGCGCTGCGAGGTCCGAATGGTCGATGACTCCGATGGCTGCCATGGGCGCTCCCGCGCCCAGCAGCAGATGGTTCGGCGTCAGCGCGGTAGGATCGCTGACGTTGACTGGTACATGTGTTAGCGGGCGACTGTTTATTACAAACTCCGCTTCGGCGAACAGGGTGTGTAGCGTCTCTTCTCGTGGCGCCTTTTCCTGCAGCGTCACCTTCAGTGCGGCCTTGACTGACCGCACCATCCGCTCCCACCCCCCGCCCATGTGGGGGCTGAGCGGACTGTTGAAGCGCCACTCAATTCGTCTGGTGATGAGCTCGTCGACGAGGGAGGCCTCCATAGCGTCCCACGCCGCTCGAAGTTCCTTGTCGGCGCCGACGAAGTTCGTGCCCCGGTCCGTATAGATAACCTGGGGCTGGCCGCGGCGTGCCATGAAGCGCCGTAGGGCCATGATGGCTGAGTCGGCGGACAATGACGCAACGACTTCAAGGTGCACCGCCCGCACGGTGAGGCACGTGAATAGTGCGCCCCACCTCTTCTCTCGGCGGCGCCCGATCGTGACTTCGATCGGGCCAAAAAGGTCCAGCCCGCAGTGGCTGAACGCGGGCTGGTGATGCTGCAGTCGGGCCGACGGCAGGTCGGCCATCTTCGGCGGGCTAGGGCGGGCCCGCATGATGCGACAGTGTTGACACGCAGCGGCGACGGCCTTGACAGTTGGCCGTACACGAATGATGTGGTACTTCTCCCTCAGGGCGTTAACCACGGACTCCGGGTTGCCGTGGTTTAGCAGGCGATGATAGTACATTACTATCAATCTCGTAGTGTAGTCCCCGCCGTCCAGGATGACGGGGTGCTTGGATTGGAAGGCGGCGTCGGCGTGGATGAGCCGCCCTCTCACGCGCAGCAGGCCGTCGTCGTAGACCATAGGGTCCAGGGACTTCAGGCGGCTGGCAGTAGGCACGGGGCTCCCAGCCTCCAGTGCCCGTAGTTCGGCAGCGAACGACTTCTGCTGGGACATCTTCAGCAGGACATTTTCAGCGCGCTCAATCAGCGCGCAGGACAGCAGGGGGCGCTGCTTATAGCGCAAGCAGCGCACAAACAGTAGGACGCGTGCCATCGTGCGCGTGGCTCGCATCCACGTCGAAAAGCGCTCGACGTCGAAGACAGACGGAGGGGTGGCGGCGGCGGCGGTGATCACGTTCACGGCGGAGGCGCGGCGCTCGGGATCGGCGCTAGGCGGCTCGGCTCGCTGCTCGCAGGGCCACTCTGCTCGGGGTCTGCGGAGGAAAGGGGGTCCGGACAGCCAGATTGTTCTATTTACATCCCCACCGGGCCGAGTACATAGATCGGATGGGTTCTCTTTTGAGGGGACCCATTTCCATTGACTTATATTGGTTTTTGAGTCGATCTCCGCTAACCTGTGCGACACAAATGGTTTGTAGTCGCGCGGATCCGATCTCAACCATCTCAACACGGTCATAGAGTCCGTCCAGTAGGTAATACTCTTAACGGTGAACTTGTGTTCCTTTGTCACATTCTCAGCGAGGCGACATGCGAGTAGCGCGGCTTGTAACTCGAGCCGAGGCACAGAAGTCACCTTTATAGGTGCTACACGTGCCTTGGCCGCTACCATGGCTACGTTAAAGTCCGAATCAAGTAAATACACAACCGCCGCGTAGGCCGACTCGCTCGCGTCGCCGAAAACATGCATTTGCACATCACTATAACCTAACTTATAAAATCTAGGCACCTTAAAACTATTGATTAACTTAATCCTATTCAGCCACGCGAGCCACCCCCCGAAGCACCTCTCATTGAGCAGATCGTCCCAACCTATACCGGACTTTTGTACCTGCTGCATCAATATGCGTGATTCTATAATGATAGGGCTTAAGAGCCCGAGCGGGTCGAATATCGACATTATTGCGCTCAAGAACTCGCGTTTGGTGGGGACTCTCGCGCCTTCAGCTATCCCCTGGGGTAACTTTTTTAGGGATAGGTCGAAACCCAGGGTATCTGTATTAGGGTCCCAGATTAACCCTAAAGTTCTGTGACTATTCATTGAGTCACACAATTTAGTCAAGTCCACTTCTTTGTTGGACCCGAGTTTCGACCTTATCTCTGGGTCATTAGACACAAAATCGCGTATCGTAAAATCACCTTGTTTATGTATGTATGTGACGTCCTCGATGGTTTTTAATGCTGACGCCCTGTCATCAAAACTATCCAAATAATCATCCATATAATGATTATTGACCACGGCGTCGACCGCTTCCGGAAATTGACCTCGGAAACGTTCTGCATTCTTGTTGAGCACAAATATAGCAGACGTCGGTGAAGACGCCGCTCCGAAAATCATTGAGGACATCACATAAGTGCGCGGCTCGGAGGTTTTGTCGTTGCCTCGCCACAAAAACATTTGAGCCCCCCGATCCTTTTCTCGAATCTTAATTCTCAAAAACATATCGGCTATGTCGGCCGAAATAGCAATCATCTTTTGCCGAAATCGAAACAATACTCCCAATAGGGAGTTGAGGAGGTCGGGGCAGCTGAGCAAGTGGTCATTTAGACAAGTGCCTTTATAATTCGCGGCGGCATCAAATACGAGGCGCAATTTACCTGGTTTATTTATATTAGTTACCCCGAAGTGGGGTAAATACCATGAAGTGGGTGAATCTACAATCTCATAGATTTCATGAGCGTAATTATTTTCAAGCAAACGGTTAATTTGAGCCTCGTACCGTTGACCATACAATGGATCTCGGTCCATTTTACGTTCAATATTACACAGTCGGTTATACGCGTTTACGTAGGTGTCTGGCAACAGTACGTCATCTTTATTCCACAGCAACCCAATCTCCCACTGACCGTCATCATTTAATACACTAGTGCCATCCAAAATATTCATGGCACGTGTCTCCAGGGGGTTGCTGCGTGGCACCGACTTAATACCTATACAATCGAGATCAAATTGAGCCTTAATCAAATCATCTAGACACAAATTATTTACAGTTTCGTAATTAACGTAATTATGGCGGCTGCGGTTACGACCTTTCGGTCCGTGCACCACCCAGCCTAACTGGGTCAACGATGCTGCAGGTTGTCCCGACTTACCGCGTCTTATGTCCTCTCCCACGATGAGGTCGTAATTGTCCTGCCCCAGCAGGATCATGGGGACTGCCTCGTCCATCTCCCCATACGGGAGGTCTCGCAGGTGCGAGTGCGCGCGAAGCAGCCCCGAAGAGACGGTCTGCGGCGACAGGCGAAATCCCGCCATAGTCCGCAGTGGGACTTGGAAGGCCTTCCCGGAAGGCCCAGTCAAGGTCACGCGGACGCGACGTGACTGCACATCTCGAACAGAGTGCCCACTGGCACTGACAATATTCAGCGGGGCTATCGGGCCCGTCACGTTCCGCACCAGATCACTGTTAACTAAAGAAACAGTTGCCCCGTCGTCCAACAGGGCGTAAGCAGACAAAATACTATTACCATTATTTATTTTCACAGGAATTATTTTTAATAAAGCACCACACTCAGTACGGTCGTGTCCCACATTAGTGACCGCCTGAGTCTCCACTTCTCGTAGCGCGTGCGCTGCATCGCGACTATGTGTAGAAGGCGTGGCTCGCGGAGGCGTGGCCTGCGCCATACTAGGGCCGGCGGCGTAACGGTGATACTGCGGGTCCACGTAGTTATCCATGCGCGCGGGAGGCGTGGCCCCCGACGGGAGTGCATAGTTGTCCATGTACGCGCGATGCATGGCTTGCGGCGCGACTGCGTAGTCGTCGTAAGCGACGCCACCTGTACGGGAATATGGCTGCGCTTGCGAATTTAACCAATTGTACCTGTGTGCGGCAGGCGAATCCCGCGCAGGACTACGTTCGCCTTGCGCTTCATCGTGAAACGGTGTGGGCGTGACGTCATTTCTTTTGTTGACATGCAAAAGATTGTGGTGCGAATAGTCGCACTTAGTACACCTTTTGGCGCGGCACGTCTGTTTATTGTGCGAGGCGGCTATACATTTAAAGCATAATTTCTTACTCTTGACAAGTTCCCACCGGTCGTCGACGCGCATCCGGCGGAACTGAGGACAAGAACTCAGCTTGTGGTCCTTGTTACAAACAACGCATTTCAATGGTGGCGGACTTGGCGTAGTACTTACCTCGTACACTCGCTGGGCTCGTGGTGCAGGTTGCGGGCGCGCCGGCGCTCTCGGCGCGGGCGTAGGCGCCGCACTGGTTTCTGCGTTCTGCAGAAAGCCCGCTATATCCGCCATTTCTTCTAAAAATTCCACTAGGATGTCGAGCCTAGGCGACACTCCCAGGTCTAGACCTAGACGTATCGATTCGCTCCTTGCGAATTTGCTATATTCCGTTTGCTGAGTCCTAGTGAGTTTTCTTAATAATTCATTTACAAGCTGCGGGTTATTCAAGTATCCTCGTGCGCGTATGTTGCGCAGCGTCGACGCGCAGGATCTTACCGTTGCTGCGAAGAAACGCAGCTGCGCGCCGTCGTTGTCCCGCGTATTAGGTAAATCTCTCACCTTCTGAAGCGCGCATTGCAATAACGCCGTAGGATTCCCATAGATGCGTTCCAGGGAACTTATTATTTCCCTTGGGTCGGAGCTCGTTCGTAACAAATCTTCGATTAATGTCCGCGCCTTGCCTTGTATCGCGGCCTGTAGGCGGAACATATTTTCCTGTGTACTGTACCCAAATGTTTGTGAGGAATCGTCATACCTTTTCTTAAAGTACGCCCAGTCCTTGGCGTCCCCACTAAATGTAGGCAACTCGTAAAATGCCTTGGGGATGGGCCTCTGGCGCGATCTCATCGCCATATCCTGCAGGACATCTGTCAATTCTTCGATGGCGCGAGATGGCCTTCTTCGCTCGCGATCTCGGCTTACTGACCTGCTGTTCGGGCGCCGCTCGGCGTCGCCGATCGACGGCGCTCGACGTCGTGTGTTCCTCTCTGTGGAACGCAGGTGCCGCGGGTCCGAACTCATCGGCGGCGGCCCCGCCCGCGACTCGCGCTGCGGCGAGCGTAATCTAGTCTCAAAAAATGTGCGAACTTCTCGCGCAGGTGCGTGTGTCGGCCGTTCGTCCTCGGGCGACCGTTCTCGGCCTCCATCCATACGCACGTGCGTCGGCGTCGGGCGTTGGGTTGGCAGCAGCGTGGCGGATGTTTCATTTAGAACATCGTGACCAAATCTAGATTTTTCTAATCGATGTGAAGCATCCCGGTTACCGTGCACTGGCGGTTGTACTTCCCGCAATCGCTGCCGAGCCACCCCTCCATCTGCCGCATCAGGATATCCCGCTGCCGTAGCGGGTTCGGTCCGCGGCGGGGCCTCAGGATCAACGATCCGTGACTGCGATAGCCACTGCTCTACACGTGACTCACCTTGGGATTGGAGCTCCTGCTCCTCTTCGACATCTATTTCTGCCAGCTGTAGGGCCTTCCTGGCCTCGACGACGCGCTGTTTACTTGCGTGTAGTTCCTGTTCGGCCTCGAACTGCACTCGTAGGCGTGCCGCCTCACGAGCGCGGTTGGAGCTCCCGCTAACCACGCTTCCGTCCTTGGAAGCTGACGCTCGTACCACAGAACTCTCCACGACTCTCGACGTCGTCGCAGTACTCTGCGATATAGACGTCTGAGCCCGACTAGTTTCCTCCACACCGCTGTCTTCTTGCACGCGGGCTAAGGCTGCAGCGTCCTTCTTAGTTTGTGAACGCGTAGTGTACGACATAGTTATTGCACTAATTGGTAAGAAATCACTTCAGATCCGGTTCGAAGGACCATGTAGAGCCTCCAACCTCCGATAGCCCAGTTATTTATACACTGGGTGCGCACGTTAGACGACGCGTGCGCGCGGGGGCGTAACTCCCCTTGGAGACCACTAATTTATTGTACACCGGCAAGTGTTTTTCCTACGTGGGGTTATATCGTACACTAATAAAGCAAAAGTTTATAAAAAGAACACTGATTTTAATTACACACACACAAATCACAAGGTTACAAAAATCACTATTTAGTCACTTAAAATTACTTTAAAAACTACACAAATATTGTCTAATACGTTCACAAACTAAAACACAAGAGACTGTGATACTGCACTATACAACAAATAACAATACCGACTAACCAGAACTACTAACACTTTTACAGCGACTTCACGACGACAACACGACCGACCAACGACTTACTTTTTGAGGCGCTATTTATAAGCCGCCTTGACCTCTTGCCTATTACAAACTGTGACCCGCGAGCATTGAGCTTGGGCGGGCCAACCAGAATCGATAGTTGTCTATCTTTTGATTCATGACCATCTTAGATTAAGTATCTCCTAGATGCGCTATATAGCGTACCCCGGTAAGGGATAGGCATATAAAATGTGTATGTGTGCGTCAAGTACATGGGGTGGCAAGGTGGGTAAAAAATTACCCCACTCCAATAACTAGCTATCACACGCGACTTTGACTGACGGTTAAGATTTAGAGAAACAATAGTGGTAAATGTAGGTAACTTACCAAATTTCAGCTATCTACATGACTTTTATATATGTACAGAAGATATTTCCTAGAGTGGCACACGGAAAGACCTGTTATAAAGACATGTAGTTTTTATTACAGGTTTTTCCATGTTTTGAGAGATTCCCAGATTGGTCCACCAAAATGGACTCCCTGTATTTCTAGCTAGGTATTATACCATCAGGTACCTACTACAGAAGAAATGAAAATGCAAGTATGTTTACTCATTTATTTTCGGTGTACATAAATCCAAAAAAGATTCCGTCGAATGTTGACGTCTCTCCTTAGTGAAGTCGGTAAAAAACGTCTCAGTTGATCATCATTATTTTTCATTACTAGTTACTACTTCATGTGAAAGCGTTACTAACAAAGTGACTTACACATTCATATTATTATCCTGAGTTTATTTATTTTATTTTTGCAGCATAACTTTCCCCAGATATTGGGTATCTGATGGGCACTCTTATATTTCATAGCTGGTATCCCGAACCGTGGCTAAATTAAAAATACAGCTTGACTTATGGTGGCATACATAGTAAGCAACATCGTAATTTGGGCGGATAATATTAAAAACATCGGTATTTTGAAAATGATTCATTTATGTTATTATTCAAAGATAGTTGGTCAATTTAATAGAACATGAGCTAAATATAACTTACGTAACGCTGTCATACCGAACAAGATGAGTTATGGCCAAAATGAAATACTTACGCACGAAAGGTTATGTTTTCATAATTTTGCTGGGTACGTCTTTTATACCTGATGGTCGGGCGAATTATAATCGCTATCTTATAGGGGCAAACGTATATTAGTAAGAACAGTGCACTATCATAAAACATCTGTAATATTTCTCTTATATCAAATAATTTTGTTGTTTACACGAAGTCACACTGACATAATGACTACTCTTTTTATTTGCCACAGCTGAGCTGTGGCAAACACAAAAAAGCTGGTACGCCGATAAGGACAAAAAATCTATTACTTCTCTCATCTTTCACATTAAGAAATGTATAAATGCATCCCGCTCGCACGCTGTCAGATTCGACATGCCATCCCCTTGATGACCATATATGGTAATATGCGGACGCGCCGCTTGATCGATTCTAATTGGTTATAAATCTGTAATCTAATTGGCTCATTATATCTACATATCAAATCTCTTACTTAAATCTACTTACTAGGGAACTTATACGTAACACATAACACATTATACCTATACACTTATAGTTTTATACAGTCCTGCCGTTTACACTACTCGATATGATGATGGTTATTCATAATTAATAAACTTAATGAGATTCAAGATTTAAAACTTTGTTTCGACGCCGATCTTATGAAGTCGCCTTTGACAGCTATACCTCTGGACCTTAGTCTACAGTGGCGCCAACTGGTGAGCAAAGAAACGATAGTCCCCATTCGAATACGTCAGTGTCTCACATTCGATTTTCAATAAAAAAAACCGGCCAAGTGCGTGTCGGGCCACGCGCAAATTATAGGGTTCCGAAGTTGAGGATGCCCACAGTACCTTTCTAAGACTTATTAGCATCTAGCTAGCCTGTGGTATGACGTGCCCGCCCGACGCCCCTGCCGCTCGAGAAAAATCATCATTATAAGTTGGTCGACTATTACTCGTAAGTTTGTACAGCCTACTTAGCTCTGATAGTTTTTCTTTCAACTACGTTATATATGCCACAACCGTGATTTTTTTCAGCCATCCAAATACCACCATTTAGCTGGCAGGGGGGGGGGGGGACACGTGACTCTAACAAAAAATAGCACTTTAAAGCTTAATATTTCACAAACGCATCACTTAATCAAAAAATGGTTATAACAAACCCACAATATTTTTTTAAGACCTATTCAACGATATGCCGCACCATGGGGTACGCAAGAAAAAAAAATTACATCCCCACTTTACGAGTAGGGGAGGTACCCTATAAAAAAATATATTTCAAAATTTTATTGTACCACTTTGTCAGCGTAACTAATATGCATATTCATGCCAAATTACAGCTCTCTAGACCTAAGCATCTCCGAGCAATAGTGCCGGACAGACGGACGGACATGGCGAAACTATAAGGGTTCCTTGTGGACTTCGGAACCCTAAAAAGCATAGACTAAATAGAGCCGACATTTGAATTTGGGATAAATTTTCTCTCTGTTTGACTGAAGAATTTAGGCGGGCGTTGTTGTTCGAAGATGTTCGAAATTTGAATGCTATTAGACCATCGAATTCGATGGTTTAATACAGGTATTAAAACATTTTCACAGATAAGAAATATGTTCATACTAAACCGTTCATCTTAATGCTGGTCATAATGTGCGGTTTTTGAACGCATCATAGAGGGTTTCTGATATGAGTGTAGAAAATGGTGTAATACTCTATTACATCACCCTTGGCCGTAAAGTGGGATTTTCTGCCCGCTATGCGGAGAGAAAATCTCACTTCTTGGCCAAGGCAAGACGTAAAACTTTTGACAAACCACGGGCGGTAATTCGTAAAGTCCAGACCGCATATTTATGGCCCTCACCTTCGGTTCGGGCCACAGAAATCTGCGATCTGGGAAATTTACAAATTCACCACCCTAGGTCTGTAATGTACTATTACGTCACACCAGGCCGAAAAGCGGGATTTACCGCCCTTGGGCGCTACGAAAAATCCCTCTTCACGGCCAGGTGGTGACGTAAAATCGGTATACTAACCACG
>OZ020298.1:2290822-2357609 GCA_963971205.1 Aethes cnicana | reverse complement strand
GTGGGCCAAGGACTCCTACCTGCGTCAGCTGCCGCACTGCACGCCCGCGCTGCTGCAGCGCTGCCAGGACCAGGTGCGCCCGGGGGCGGGGGGGACGCGGGGCGGTGGGGACAGTCGCCGAGGACTCCTACCTGCGCCAGCTGCCGCACTGCACGCCCGCGCTGCTGCAGCGCTGCCAGGACCAGGTGCGCCCGGGGGCGGGGGGGACGCGGGGCGGTGGGGACAGTCGCCGAGGACTCCTACCTGCGCCAGCTGCCGCACTGCACGCCCGCGCTGCTGCAGCGCTGCCAGGACCAGGTGCGCCCGGGGGCGGTGGGGACGCGGGGCGGTGGGGACAGTCGCCGAGGACTCCTACCTGCGCCAGCTGCCGCACTGCTCGCCCGCGCTGCTGCAGCGCTGCCAGGACCAGGTGGGCCCGGGGGGCGGTGGGGACAGTTGACGATTAGGGGCATGAAGTAACCTTGGGCACGTAAGGCCCTAGGGATTGTAAGGACTGCACTGGGCAATTAGGGACACAAGACAAAAATCATGGAGTAACCTTGGGCACGTAAGGCTCTAGAGGCCGTAGGGATACGGGGCGATTGGGGAAAGTTGCCAATTAGGGACATGGAGTAGCCACCTGAAGATGAGGCAATATCTCCAGATAACTGCCAACTGGGGACTTGAGGCAAGTAGCGATAGCTGGCTTCTAGGGATATAAGGCAACTGGGGATATGGAACAACTAGGGACACGTGAGATATTGGTCGAGAAAAATCACACGATATCTCACGGCGGGGCGCGGGGAGGTCTATAAATCGTAATAAACAATTTATATAGACACCCCTTTAGAATACAGAGCGTACCGAGGAAATATACATACATCATCATCACCACCATCATCATCATCATCATCATCATCATCATCATCATCATGTCAGTAGAAAGACGTCCATAGGACACCCCCTAGACTCTTCACTCGAACCGGTTTTGTGCTACTTGTTTCCACCCTTCAACCCTCAGTTGGGTAGTACTACTACTACTACAGCCTATTTGCGTCCCACTGCTGGGCACAGGCCTCCTCTCACAGGGTTTGGGCTATAGTCCCCACGCGGGCCCAGTGCGGATTGGGGACTTCACACACATCTTTGAATTACTCCTCACGATGTTACCCTTCACCGAAAAGCACAGTGTTAAATTCAAATTGAATTTCACACATAAGTAAATTCAAAGGTGCGAGCCGGAATCGAACCCCCGACCCTCTGCATGAGAGGCGGTAGGTCGAACCACTAGGCCACCACGCACACACACCCAAGTGTTTTTTATTTCATAAATGTAACGTTTCCCAGAGCGTGGAGACGGTGTTCGACGTGATGGAGCTGGAGGACTCTGCGCGCGCCAAGCTCCTCCAGCTGACGACGGCGGAAATGGCCGACGTGGCGCGCTTCTGCAACCGCTACCCCAACGTGGAGCTCACTTACGAGGTACAAACATACACACACACTCCAACTATAATATCCGCAATACGAATTGGCGAGTAGAGCAATAAACATCCGCTACCGCAGAAGTGGTAACATGTCGACAAGTTATCATGTAAACGTCAATACAATTATTATATTTTCAAACGAAACCTTATATCGTTATTGAAATTGTTTTTACATTTATTTAATGATAATGACTAATAATAAAATAAAATATGTTTATTTTTTAAATAATTTCCTAAGTACACGTGATTAGGTAAGTAGACATTGACAAATGCAAATGTAATTGAAGGTAAATAAATATTAGTACAAAATTCAATATACCTATTTAAGAGGGTTTACTCCGAAAGTTGGCAACGACGCAAGTAGCTGTCAAATATTTTGCTGATTTCATTGATTTCTGAATATTACTGAATGAAAACATGAATTATCGCTCTATGGTTGAATAAAACATTAAGTATGGATTGCAACAGTTATCATAGTAACACGAAATTTTTAGTATTATGGAAGTAATATCTTTTGAAAACTTTCCATCGCAGTTGCAATGCATTTTAATGTAATCTTATCATTTGAATGCCTAACCAACAAATATAAAACGAGACGCGTCATTCAACCATAGAATGATATCTTCCTTTTTAATTCAGCAATTTTAAGAAATTAATAAAAACAGCGAAACATTTGACAGCTATATGCGACGTTGCCAACTTTCGGAATAAACCCTCTTAACATTTCGATAGTAACTATACAATACTGTAATGAAAAACACCACGTAATTTATTTTCTTCGTTACTTTATCGACATTCCTTTTTATGTGTAAAGGCCGCTGCTCCATAAGGCCGTGCAGGTGTGAAAGAGATGGCATGATTCCGATGATTTATGACCCTACTCGCCACTTCGTATTGAGGATAGTATAGCTGGCAATCGTTTAGAAAAAAATACAATATTTAATCTCTAAATTCCAGCAAGTTAGTGTGCAGCATATTGAATCGATGGAAAAAAAATGTTTTTTTTTCTTTTTAAAATATCTTTATTTTGAATTTTTGGGTAAATCGAGGATTTTTTTCAAAAAAGTTTTTTTTTGTTAAAAAGGCCGTTGTTTTTAATTTGGATTTTTTGCATTTTTTTATTTTAATAACATGACTAAGGCGTTTGTGTTTGCAATCCCGCTGATTTAAAGTCAATACGACCCTTAGAAGGCGAGATATATTAAGTTTTCAATGATTTTTGTAATAAACATTTAAAAGAAACATAATCATACCTGTTAGAATATAAAAGGCGGAACGTACCTTCCTAGAAAATACCTGTCCACTCTAGACTTTCAAAAGTGCCATGTACATCTCGAACGATCGGAACGAACGAAAAATAAAAATAACCGGCCAAGAAGCGAGTTAAACTTGCGTGGAGAGGGTTTCGACCCTTGATTATTTTCAATGACGTCATTTTCAAACCGTTTCACAGGGTAAGCTCTTTTATATGATAGATTTCAAATACCATGGACTTATTAATAATTTTCCTGTAATCTATAGGTCAATAACTATCCTCCGTATTTTTTTCCAAAATTTTAGTTCCAGTAGTTTCAGAGATAAGGAAATGAAAAAATATATTTGAGATCCTCATAAGAAGTGCTTTCATTTGATATATCACACGATATAGTTTGAAAAACTTCATTAATATTTTTTCAAATTTAGCCCCCAAAAATAGAGTATGTTTAAAATTCATTTGTTTTTGTTACACGTCCGCCTTTGGGTCACAAACTTACATATACGTACCAAATTTCAACTTAATCGGTCCAGTAGTTTCGGTGACAGACAGACGGACGGACAGACACACGAGTGATCCTATAAGGGTTCCGTTTTTACCTCTTGAGGTTCGGAACCCTAACAATAGGAGCTTTAATTCCATCCCATCATATCATACCTTACAAACACGCTTACAGTCATTCATACCTTTTTACCATCACATCATACCTACACTCACACGGACACCCACACGTACACACTCACACTGGGTCCTCTGAAAACCAGCGTCGGAACGTCTTGGCGTTCATCGACTATAAAGCTGAGAGGATACCTTTTTCAAAAATTTCCGCATGCTAATTAGGAATAAGATAGGATTTGTAATTAGTTTTACATCACTCTTGGCCGTAAAGTGGGATTTTCTGCCCGCTACGCGGAGAGAAAATCTCACTTCTTGGCCAAGGCAAGACGTAAAACTTTTGACAAACCACGGGCGGTAATTCGTAAAGCCCCAGATCGCATATTTATCTGCGATCTGGGACATTTACGAATTCACCACCCTAGGTCTGTAATGTACTATTAAATTCAAATTCAATCATTTATTCAGCAAATCGGCCACATAGCACTTTTACACGTCAGAAGAGAATTTACCAGCGCTTCCTAGACCCATTGCTTGAGAAGAAGCGCCGCAACAAACTCAAGCAAAAGGCCTTTTTTCAAAATTTTCATAGTTACAAAATTTACATTACATGTCTAAATTATACATTGTTCGTACTATAATTACATTGAAGGGATGTATAGTCCCTAACTTAAACTTAAATCTAAGATCTTGGAGATGTATAGTCTCCAAGGGTCCAGAATTTAAGATAGGCTGTGTGGAGTTTTGAAATGAATATTTCTCATAATTAAATGATGTAATTTTGTAACAGGTGAAGGACGAGCGTCACCTGCGCGTGGGCAAGCCGATAGTGGTCGAGGTGTCTCTGGAGAGAGAGGACGACGTCGTGGGGCCGGTCATAGCTCCGTTCTTCCCGCAGGTACGTTTATACCAGGGATGTTACTACTACAACAGCCTATTTACGGCCCACTGCTGCGCACAGGCCTCCTCTCATCACGAGAGGGTTGGGCTATAGTCCCCACGCGGGCCCAGTGCGGATTGGGGACTTCACACACACCCTTGAATTACTTCGCAGATGCGTGCAGGTTTCCTCGCGATGTTTTCCTTCACCGAAAAGCGCAGTGGGAAATTCCGATTGAATCTTATGGGTGCAGTTTTTTTGACATCCACGGATGCGGATGTGCAAACAAAGTTTGTTATTTTTTGATATTACAGGAAAGTTTGATAAATTGGCACGTTTATTACGTTAAACAAAAGTTATGCTTTTAAACAAAAAAACTAACGTCAACAACATTGCGAGCACTGCTATGTAGGAGCAGGTTAGCGAGTGAGATGGTGGTAGCTATCCGGACGGCCCTTGCACCAGGTCCTACCACCAGCTATGAAAGCCACGATCAGTTCATCCTCGATCGGTCATCCTTCATTTGTTATCTTATTTGGTAAACAAAATTCTAACCTCACACACACTCGCTAATTTTTGGGATAAAATAGTTTCTTTCTACATATGGGACATCTCTTTTATGAGTAATTTGCTCTGGGATTCCAAAAATATAGTCAAAAAATACGCATTTTGTTGAGGTTATAATTTTGTTTACCGAATAATACAAACTAAGGATCTAATCGTCGTCGCAAGCGCAAACTAGGTGAAATGTGTAGCCTTTCCATCCTAACCTACGACGCCCAAACTTGAAACTCAAAAGTCCAAGCTCAATGTGAATAGAGTTGACTTTTAAACCTTGTTTTTTACTAAGTAGCATCTTCTAATTTCCCGCGCGCTCATCGCTGTTGTTTTGTTTTGTTCCTACCTGCCAAATGCGATATGTTATTTGCGACAATAACGCGACACTCGCCTCTCACACTCACCGTTGTAATTTAACTTACCTAATTAAGTATTTACTTACCTTATTACTTACCTATATTACATACTATTTTTCTCATTTAAGTGAATTATTGTTATTCTTTTGAGAAATAAATGTATTTAAACCGAATTCCAGAAACGCGAAGAAGGCTGGTGGGTCGTGATCGGCGCTCCCAAGACCAACAGTCTCCTCTCGATCAAGCGCGTCTCGCTCGGCAAGAGCGCCCGGCTCCGCCTGGACTTCGTGTGTGGCGCGCCCGGCCGCCACACCTACACGCTGTACTTCATGTGCGACGCCTACCTCGGCGCCGACCAGGAGTACAAGTTCCACTGCGACGTGCGCGAGGCGCGCCCCGGGAGCGACGACGACGACTCCGACTAAGCCCCCAAGGATAATAAACTATATTAAATAACGTTGTTTGGACTTTCATTTGTGTTGACGACCCTAGTCACTAAATGTGGCAACCCTAGTCACTAAATGTGCCAACCCTTGTAAATAGAGGTGACAACCCTAGTCTCTAGATGCGACAATTGTAGTCACAAGCCATCCCTATGAAAGACACTATATTCCAGAATGAAACAGTATAGACACTAAGGGCGAGTTGATTCATGCACATTTAGCGATTACGTGTACGTCAAATATGGCGCTAACGCACGTTAACTCGAAAAAGCGTTGCTCCATCGATTTTTGACTTTAACTAACGTTAAAATATGACGATGACGTTAACCGGTGCCGGACCACTGGTTAAAGTGATCGTCAAACCCAACCGCCATACTTGAACCTACAGAAAAGCTGGAAAAGAGACGGTTTCGCAAGAAGGCAATGGAGTACATTACTACATTCCTCATTGTTACATGATTATGGACAATCTAGAAAGCCGAAGATATTTAAGGACAGAATTTTTAATTTTGAGAAATTCGATGATGAGGAATTTATAGACAGATTCCGAATTTCAAAAGAAGTGTGCCTGTATTTGCTTGATTTGATCCAAGACGAGATCGTCTCAAACACCGAAAAGTAAGTTTCAAAGTTGTTTTTATTTTAATTTTTACAGCTAGTTCAACAAACTGACTAACTTCTACTTCTCTTCGCTGGAGAAATTCACTGCTCGATCTCTGAAAGCAAGTTATATTTACATACAATATATAAATATACAAGATCAGCATTTTATTGCGCCTGCATTACATTAGGTAGTATCACATTTTTATATAAATAAGTACTCACTTCGCTGGATTATTCATTTTCACTTTTCACTCAAGTTTCAACAAATTTATTTATTTTATTGAGAGCAGGCTCCAATTTCCCGCCAAGAAGATATTTTGTTTTACAGTTCGTGACATTTAACCTTCAGTGTTACCGCATTAAAAAAAAACCCCTCAAAAATTATTGAGGGGATTCGTTTATAAAGTGGTAACTCGTTTGACAGTAACGAACACGATGAAGCAACACTTTGGATTTAACGATCTCTAACCAGCTCACGTCATCGACAAAATTTAACGATCTTAGCTGAGTTAACCGACGGTTTGAATCAACTGGCCCTAAGGGTCGTTTGATTCAAGCATAGTTGACGGAATTTCATACAGAAACGTCATTTTGTCCCATAGTAAAATATTTAACTTTAACGGACGGTTTGAATCAACCCACCCTAAATGTGGCAACCCTTGTAGCTAGGAGTGACAACCCTAGTTACTAAATGTGGCAACCCTAGTAGCTAGCTAGTACGGGGGTGAGAAATCGATCTAGCTAGGTCTCATATCTGGGAAAATTCTTAATTTGCTATTTTCATCCGAGCAAAATTCGGTCGCCCAGGTACTTAATATTATAAATGCGAAAGTAGGTAACTCTGTCTGTCTTTCTGTCTGTTACCTCTTCACACTTAAACCGCTGGACTGATTTGGATGAGATAGTTAATATGTAGATAGTTTTGAGATAGTTCAAATCCCGGGGCTACTTCTTATCCCGGAAAATCGCTAGTTTATAATAAATGAAAAAGAAATCAAATTAATACTCGTTTAATAATTAAACAATAATGTATAGGTAATACTTGTTCTTACAATCAATTATAGAAAAACATTCAACGTTTATATTCACTAAATCTACAATACACATTAGTTATAAACAAATCCAACGATTAGAACTAATTCAAATAAAGTATTGAAAAATATCAGGTGTACTTTTTAAATGAGATCAACTGAGTAGTAAAATTATACTCTAGTGTACTTTATAATTTTAGATCACTCTTGGCCGTAAAGTGGGATTTTCTGCCCGCTACGCGGAGAGAAAATCTCACTTCTTGGCCAAGGCAAGACGTAAAACTTTTGACAAACCACGGGCGGTAATTTGTAAAGCCCCAGATCGCATATTTATGGCCCTCACCTTCGGTTCGGGCCACAGAAACCTGCGATCTGGGACATTTACGAATTCACCACCCTAGTTCAGTAATGTACTATTTCGTACTTTTAAAATTTTGTCAAGAAGTTCATAATCGTTGGATCTGTCATCAGATCTACAGTATCACAATAAACGCATTAATACTTATTTATTTATTTCTAAATCTAGGGCATTTTTGATTTTTAGCTATAGCAAAAGCAGATCACAATAAGTCAATGGGGACGTTCAAACTGTTGGAATAGGGATGACGACAGGGTGAAGAAATCGAAATTCTAATAAGTCCGTCAGTCAGGTAATAAAAGAATATTAGATACGTATTTTTTGTTTTATCAAATTAACAAAGAATTACTAAGTTAAAACGCATTAAAGTTGGAGAGTGGGGGCTAACTACGTCACCGTTAGGTATAAATCGTACCTAACCGTGACGTCACGCGACATTTCAACTCAATATATCTCCGTATAAGTTTGATTACGTTAAAAAAGAAAAAATACGTGTCCAATACTTTTCAATAATCTTCCTCATGGACTAAGGAAAAAAAAGTTGTCGTCATCCCTATTGACTTGATGAAACGCGAACCGGGAGACGAGCTGTCGGTAGGCCTCCAACAAGATGGAGCGACGACCTCTTGAGGGTAGCGGGAAACCGGTGGAAGCAAGTAGCACAGGACCGGTCTGAGTGGCGAGCCTTGGGGGAGGCCTATGTCCAGCAGTGGGCTTCTTTCGGCTGAAATGATGATCATGATAAAACTTGACTTGTCTCAGTTAACACTATTACATAGCTTTTTTAGTTTAATTATTACAATATATTTTTAAAAATAAAAATTTGTAACCAGTTAGAAGGTCTATTTGTTCATATTAAACACAACACAATGTATACATTTTATTTCAATTATTTTTTCCTGAACAATACATTTTGAAAATCCCCATAATTAACGACATTGTCTCAAATATTGTATTTATTGTCGTTGTACATTTTTTATAGACTAATACCGATGGCTTCGTTTACGTACTAACAGATCTAAATGCTATTGCCTAGTTTGGAAAGACAGAAAATTAGCAGGGAAAAATTATCTATACTCTATTAGTAACCACTGGTAAGAGTTCTTTTAGGAATTACGATTATTTTTATTGTTATGATTGAGTAGAAAAAGGCATATTTTGTAATTTAATTTGTCCTAATCTGTTCTGCATTTACCTCAAATGTCATATATGAGGGTATGAATACTTGTTATAGTATATCAAAGATAAAATTAACAGTGTAATAACGTTGACAATATTATTTAGTTATACGAAATTAAGTACATGATACTAGGCCGCTATCGCAAGTTCTAACATTACAATATTTGGTTAACAATTTTAGATTTGGCCGGAGAGCTAGAAGGAATCGTAATATGTTATAATTATTTAAATTGCAATGCAGGCCTTTTTGAAAAATTATACAATTAATTGATTAATTGTTAGGCAATACATTTGTACTGTTTAATAATAATAAGCTTTTTGATTTAGTTCACAACTATTTAGTTTAAATGTTATTGTTTGCAATAATTGACTGATAACTATTGACAAGGAATTCCAACAGCTCCCGTACCATTTTAAAAGCCGCCAATCTACTCTTTCGGTGGGAAAATAAACACAAAAATGTACTACAAAATGTACTCGATAAATTATTTAATTCTAAATACTTGCTCATTTTCTTTTAAAGCTATCATCTAGTTGAGTTGAGATTTTTAATTATAAATATGAAGGAAGTATATTTCAAACTCAACTGGTGTAGTTAGTCTCTACTTAGTATATAAAGAATGTTTTTGTGTCCCAAGCTTAGACATGCATTATGGGACATCTGCAGTTAACTATATTTCAGGCGTTTTTTTAAAATGGGTGCCTCAACTTTTTTCTGTAGCTAGTTGCCAATGTTGCCAAGGTTACGGTATCTTGGGTACCTTTTTTAAAACTGCGATTTTATGGCTTTATATCCACCAGATGTGTGGTTTCTTTGACATTTTCAACGCCTTCCCTTACGGTGCAACTTCTAAGCACCTTAAAAGTCTTATGTTGTAACAGTTTTTCTGAGAAACTACTCTCATTTTGTTTCCTGACAAACGGGACAGAATAACGACAAAAAAATACTTGATGAAACCAATTAGGACTTTTTTATATAAAATTACTCATTACCATTGACGTAAATAATATAGACCCGGTCTAACGTACACGTAATATGTCCCCACTTCCTCGGTGTCCAATCCAAAGTTCTGTCACCGAGCGTGCGTGACAATAAGCGTTTTTGAAAAAACTGTTTTCAGTATCTAAAAACTCGTCTCGTTGTTGGAAAAATGTGACCCAGCTTTAGTGTCACGATACAAGTTTAACTTTGGATTGGACACCAATGAAGTGGGGAAACATGACATGTATCTACGTTAGGCCGGGTCCATACGAAGTATTATTTATGTCTATGCTCATTACCAGTTATTATGAGCGCGCTCGTTCGACCGCAATGAGATCGGGTCACTTTGTATAGGATTAGGTTGAGTGTATATAATTCTGTTATTATTTACCGAGTATATATCGACTAGATATATAAGTACGACAGATCGAAGATACAAACAGTGCAACCTATTATATACTACATATTAAGTAACAGTGCACCTAGATTTATTCCTGTATGTACTTCAGTACTTCATCCTACGTTTTAACATATTCGTTACTGCATCCATCATTGGCATTTATTATACGTACTTATTAGCTTTTTATTTCTAAGCCAATAACACTAAAAAGTAACACATCATTTTAATTTAAAAAAATGAGTTGAAAATGAGTTGATGTTTCAAGATTAAATGGCATGATTAATTTTTAAATAATATATGACTTGCAAAAGTATACTAATGACACTGAATTCTAGAAATTACATGTGAAAGTGACAGGTGTCATGTTACAAACACTTTTATTTTTTACAAATAGAGAAATTTTGTATCAGCCTAGTCACTTTTAAGCTGGGCTTGTATTCGATATAATAAAGATCATCGTAACAAAGATTTTATTATTTTCATTAGCATAGAAAGTAAAATTATAAGTATTGTATATTCAAAATGATGAGATGTGTTAATAAATTATTTTCCATATATTCTTACATGAGATCCAGTTAGATTTACATTCCCATAAAGCTACATTTGTTATAAAGACTATTCTATATCTGTATTCAATCTCTATTAAATAGCAAACAATGGAATTTTAATTTGACGTATGTCTGTGGAACCCATTTTGATTTAGTTATTTTGTGAAATGAATATTGGTTCCAAAATTTATCAAGAACACAACAGAGTAACCAAACGAGCTCTCAGTTCACCTGATGGTAAGCGATCACTGAGGCCAGCGGACATTTGAAAGCCAAAGACAGGGTAGAGATCTTCTACTATCTAAAGTCCCGCGCCTTCACTTTTCAAAACGCTTCAATTTTTTTATTATTATTTAAAAAGCACCACTAACACTCTCAACTCATAGTTGATGGCTGTCTCAACACGCGCACATGTGTTGAGAGTGTTGGTGGTGCTTTTTAAAATTTTAATTGAAGCGTTTTGAAATGTGAAGGCGTGGGACTTTAGATAGTAGAAGATCTCTAGCATATGTGGAACTTCTTAAAATAAGATCATCTGTATAAACGAGTGCAATAAAAATTTAATTGAAAAAAAAAATCGGTTGTCTATAAACACGATTTATGGACGATAATTTTACGTGATAACGTCATAAGAACACATTAATGAATATGTCCCGCTTAAGGACATACATCGCCATGAGGGCATACATAGACATACATTGCGTCATGTTTTCTCATGGGCGCAGCCGGCGTTCATCAATTTAAAGACGTTATCACGTCAAAAAGAAATATACATACATACACCCGGAAAACATAACCCTCCTGCCGCAGTCGGGTAAAAACCCCAATCAGTTTTCATCATAATGAACCACGTAGACTAGCCGAATGTCGTCGTGGACGTGAGGTCATTTGAGTAGTTTTTCCTGTTCGTCGCGCGCGCAGTTGTAGTCACCGTTCCGTTCGGGTGAGCACACGTCCGGTCGGGAAACGAAGGACGAGCGCGTGTGCGGCGACGCTGACACGGGGAGGGGGTTGGGTGATACCTGCGGAGGGGGGATCCAGAGTTAAATAGGGATGACGACAACTTTTCTTCCCTAGTCTATCAGGAAGATTATTGAAAAGTATTGGACACGTATTTTTTCTTTTTTTACGGAATCAAATTTAAAAGGAGATATATTGAGTTGAAATGTCGCGTGACGTCACGGTAAGGTACGGTTTATACCTAACGGTGACGTAGTTAGCCCCCACTCTCCGACTTTAATGCGTTTTAACTTAGTCATTCTTTGTTAATTTGATAAAACAAAAAATACGTGTCTAATATTTTTTTATTAGCTGGCTGACGGACTAGTTAGAATTTCGATTTCTTCACCCTGTCGTCATCCCTATTTAACATGAGTTTTTTTCTTCAAGTTTGGCCCACAAATGCCACCGTATTTTTGTATACTAGCGAGCGCCACTGGCGTTGGAGACTGCGTTCGCGGTGATTGGAGGTATGGAGTGTGGAATGTGTCTTGGTAAGGAGCGCAATCTTATATGGCGAAACAGTTGAAAACGTGTCCAGCGGATTTGATAAGCAACAAAACAAAACACACTCTCCTCACAACCGTTTTCGCCTCGGCAGCGCCATCTGAAGGCGCTACTGCAGACTATGGAGTGGCGACCGCAGCGCCCCCAACCTACCCGATTCGGTGTCCACTTTTGTAACTATAAAGATTGCGCTCCTTTACTTCAACCCTCCATAATTGGAGGGATGTATAGCCGTCAAAGTCAAATCGCGCAAAATGACCAATGGATGCCTTGGACACCAACGCCACTAGCGCCCCAACGGCTTTTCACTTGCAGTAACCGTCACCGTGAAATTTCATACTTTAAACATATTACTGAAACCCAAAAAAGTGGCATTACAACTACCTTCTCTCACTACTCTTTATTAGATGTAGTGAATAAATATTTGCCATCGAAAACTCAACGAAACTCAATCATTACCATGTGTAACGGTGGTTCGTTTTTTTTGCGTTTTTGCAATATTTTCAAAATCAGTTCTTTCTTACTAAATTACTAGAAGTGACGGACTCATTTTCAACCGACTTCAAAAATAGAGGAGGTTCTCAATTCGTCTATATGTTTTTTTTGTATGTATGTTCCGCGATTACTCCGTCAATTGTGCACCGATTTCGTTGGTTCTTTTTTTAATCGAAAGGTGGTACCTCCGGATTGGTCCCATTTTAATTTGGTTCAGTTCTAATGATGGAATCATTGAGAAAATGAGGGAACTCCTCAAAATTTGTTAACACGTAAATGATTTTGGCATCAATTTCAAAGACTACAGTGAGACTTACGTCCCATCGTACCCACGTTTGGAAACTGTAGACGAAATAAAAAAATTAATAAAAAAGTAAAACCCGACTTCAAACTCCGACAGCCTACAAAGTCGGTGTCAAGTGAACCGACCCAAAGCTGATGACAATCTTATAGTGAACTTGACACCGACTTTGTAGGCTGTCGGAGGTTTAAGTATTTGACTTGTGTTCTCGGTGAGATAATGTTTAAGGAAACAGCTGTATCTATAATTTAATATACCATCTGCATGTTCTATCTGCCAATAAGTAAATAAATAGCTGTGGTGGCCTAGTGGTTCGATCTACCGCCTCTCTTGCAGAGGGTTGGGGATTCGATTCCGGCTCTCACCTCTAAGTTTACTTATGTGCGAAATTCAATTTGAATTTACCACTGAGCTTTTCGTTGAAGGAAAACATCGCGAAGAAAAAAGCACGCAACTGCAAAGTAATTCAAGGAAGAGTGAAGTCTCCGTACCGCACTGGGCCCGCGTGGGGACTACAGCCCAAACCCCCTCGTGATGAGAGGAGGCCTGTGCCCAGCAGTGGGACGCAAATAGGCTGTAGTAGTAAGTTAATTAACAACATACCTGCCGCGAAGGCGTCTTGTGCTCCCCGCTAATGCTGATGTCTTCATCCACCGACTGCAACAACTGTAAAAATAATATTACATAAATACTTTCATTTAATTTACTTCACTAACAATAGTACATTGTGTCTGAATATCTTATACTAAATAAATAATATCAACTATGAATACACAATAATAATAATAACAGTACCAACAAGAGGGATGACGACAACTTTTTTCCTTAGTCTACCAGGAAGATTATTAAAAAAAATCTGTTTATTTCAGTGAAAAACTTTGATTTACATTGGTTAAGTACTTAACTATAATCTTAAATTTAAAAAGATTTTTAAGTTAAGGAGTTGCAGCTAAAATGAAAAATATTGGACACGTATTTTTTCTTTTTTCACGTAATCAAACTTATACGGAGGTATATTGAGTTGAAATGTCGCGTGACGTCACGGTTAGGTACGGTTTATACCTAACGGTGACGTAGTTAGCCCCCACTCTCCAACTTTAATGCGTTTTAACTTAGTCATTCTTTGTTAATTTGATTAAACAAAAAATACGCGTCTAATATTTTTTTATTACCTGACTGACGGACTGATTAGAATTTCGATTTCTTCACCCTGTCGTCATCCCTATTAAATTATAAATTCAATTTCACATAATAATAATAAAAAAATATGCAATATAATAATTAAAAAGTCCCGGAATTAATATGATTAATAATAGGTATACAATAAAAGATCAGCAATTAGTCATCATTAATTAGCCATAACATCATTATAAAAATCGTCTATCGAATAGTAGCAACCTTTTAACGTTTGCTCAATCGTTTTAATTTCCGTAGGCAACTTGTTGAAGGCTTTGACGGCCTGAAAGCTCGTACCATGTTGGACCACCTGCAGAATTGGCTATGGGTGAAAAATGACAATGTGCTCGATTTTTTTTTTAAGGATAGGAATAACCTTCCATATCAAGAGAAAAAAATCTCAGAATTTTCCGTGCCGTAGATTCTGCGTAAAAAATAAAATTGGTTTTGCGTTATGACGATTGAAATAAAGGTGTTTCCTTGGTCCAAGTATGCAGCACTACTTCTTGAAAAAAAGTGTTGACACTATTGACATTATTGATTTTTTCAAGAAGTACTGCTGCATACTTGGACCAAGGAAACACCTTTATTTCAATCGTCATAACACAAAATCAATTTCTTTTTTTTACGCGAAACCTACGGCACGGAAAATTCTGAGATTTTTTTCTCTTGATACGGATCCAAACCAAGGAAACACCTTTATTTCAATCGTCATAACGCAAAACCAATCTTATTTTTTACGCAGAATCTACGGCACGGAAAATTCTGAGATTTTTTTCTCTTGATATGGAAGGTCGTTCCTATCCTTAAAAAAAATAATCGAGCACATTGTCATTTTTCACCCATAGCCAATTGATCTAGATTCTAGATCCGCAGATCCCGTTGTTCATGTGTTTCCAAATCAGGTAGGCGTTCAACTAAGTTGGAAACCAAAGTCAAAATGTATATACTAGGCACAGTAAGTATACCTAGTTTGGAGAAAATGCGGCTTGCACGACTGTGGGTTAGGTAAAAGTTTCTAAAGCGCAAACAGGAGACCGGCCTTTAACAAGATAGAGCGACGTTCGATTTAGCATATCGCGGTGGTCGCGGGTACCCAATGAATTCGACTGGGGTAGTACAGGTCTTTGTCACCACCACCACCACCACAACAGCCTATTTACGGCCCACTGCTGGGCACAGGCCTCCTCTCACCACGAGAGGGTTGGGGCTATAGTCCCCACGCGGGCCCAGTGCAGGTTGGGGAGGCATGTGTAGCTGTCACTGTTAAGAGGGTTTATCCCGAAAGTTGGCAATATAGCTGTCAAATGTTTCGCTGTTTTTATTAATTTCTCAATATTACCGAATTAAAAAAGAAGTTATCATTGTAGGGTTGAACGACGCGTCTCGTTTTATATTTGTTGGTTAGCCATTCAAATGATAAAATTACATTAAAATGCGATGGAAAATTTTCAAAAGATATTACTTCCATTATACTAAAAATTTCGTGTTCCTATGATAATGGTTGCAATCCATACTTAATGTTTTATTCAACCATAGAGCGATAATTCATGTTTTCATTCAGTAATATTCAGAAATTAATGAAAACAGCGAAATATTTGACAGCTATTTGCGACGTTGCCAACTTTCGGAGTAAACCCTCATAAACCGCGCAATATGGCCACTGGCCGAGCGGATTTTTCACACCTTATTAGCTAGTTTAAAAGAACCAAGCCTCACGCCTCAAGTCTGGTCCCGCTCCAAGATCTTCAGAACCTTGGACAGTTTCTCCAAGACCTGTTGTTCGAATGGAAGCTCCCAGCGACCTGGCCGCGAGGGAGTGGGGTTCGACTCCTGGCAGTTGTGAAAGGTGAGGAGGGAGGAGTCTGTATGGAAAGTGGTCTTTTTCTTCTTGTGTTCTGGAAGGGGGTGGGGAGAAGGGAATCAATTGAATTTGTTTACGAACGATTTGTATACGAGATTTTTTTTACCCACGACTTCGTCTGCAGCGAATTTAACATTATATTTCCAAAGCCCTTTTTCCGGGATACTTTTAAAACCTTTTCCGGCATTCCCGGGATTATGGGATTTATTATTTATTTATTTAAAATTCATTGCATATACAAAATGTATACAATTGGCGGACTTAATGCCTAAAGGCATTCTCTACAAGTCAACCATAAGGCCAAACAGAAAGAAAAATGAGTAGGTGCATCAATATCAGAAAGAAACTACAGAAATACAAGGAAAATAACAAATAATTTGTGGGATTTGTGGGATTTCTATCCAAAGTTCTCTTCCGGAGTCCCTCTAATGAGTTTCCGGGATTTTTCTGGGATTTCCGGGATAATAGGTATCCTATAGCGTATTCCAGGTTACAAACTATCTGTTTGCCAAATTTCATGCAAATTGGTTGAGCCGTTTGAGCGTGATTGAGCAACAAACATCCAAACAAACTTTCAGCTTTATTATATTAGTATAGATTACTAGCTTTTCCCCGTAACTTCGTATGCACAGAAATATTAAAATGAAAAATTCAGTTTTTTCCGTTCCTGTGGGAATTTCGGGAAATCCTTTCTTAGTGCTCCCCTACGTTCCCTAAGAAACCTGCATGCCAAATTTCAGCTCCCTACGACCAGTAGTTTCGGCTCTGCGTTGATCGATCAGTCAGTCAGTTTCATGTTTTATATACACGGTGAACTTGAGTAACCCGAATAATTTTACCAGCGTATACCCAAGGCCAAAGAAAAAAAAAAATGAAACCAGGTTGAACTATGATTTTTAACTTTTTTTATTCCATACGATTTCTGACCGACTCCGACTGGGGTCGTATGGAATAAAATAAGTTAAAATCATATTTCAACCTGATCTCATTAACATTTTTTATTCCTTACGACCTCAGGTATACGCTGGTAAAATTATTCGGGTTACTCAAGTTCATCGTGTATATAGAAGATTTGTAAATGATTCTAACCACTGTTTAAAGTATCCAAGCTCTTGTTCAAAACTTGCTTCGGCCAGAAATCATTATCGACGCATTCGGCCAAGCTCGCCTCCTCGTTGGGCGAACATTTGATCAAACTCGCTTCATAATCATTGTTTGCCAACATAACAGAGTCCGTGTTTGGCCAACAATTGTATTTCGAATCACTTATGTAGGCCAATGATTTCGTGATGACTTCTTGAAAGTCTTCATTCGATTTCGTGGGAACCTTTTCCGTGTTTGTTGAGCTTGGCAAATGTTTGCTTGTGTTTGGACCAATGTTGGTATATTTGTCGTATGAGAGATCGAGTTTTTCCGAAGAAGCATAGTTCTTGTTGGGACTGATTTGCAATAGCTCTATTATATTCGATTTTTGATAATTCTGTAATGAATGTGTTTTTTTTTAAGAATTGCGTAAATATCCAAACTACGAGGGGCGTTCAAAATATTCTCGGTATTGGAATGAAAACAAACAAGTATGAACAGTTTGATATTTTTTATTTTTTAATATACTCCCCCCCTATGTTAATACACTTAAAAGATCGATCAATTTTTTTTTTTAATCCCTCATAAAAATATTTTTTATCCTTGGTATAAAAGTGCTCCTCTACTGCCGCCTTCAACGCCTCATCGTCAAAAAATCGATTTCCACGCAGATCCTTTTTGAGATTGGGGAACAAAAAGAAGTCGCTGGGGGCTAAGTCCGGACTATACGGTGGATGAGTTATAGTTCCGAACCCACATTCAGCAATAGCTGCCTTGGCAATATGAGCAGTATGGACAGGGGCGTTGTCATGCAGAAGCAGAATACCTTTAGACAACTTTCCTCGCCTTTTTTCTTTTATTGCGTCCCTTAATTGATGTAGAATATTCGCGTAGTACTGTCCCGTGATATTGACACCTTTTTCTTTATAATCGATCAACAATACTCCTTCACAATCCCAAAATATTGTTGCCATGACCTTGCCAGCGGAAGGGACGACCTTGAACTTCTTGGGATGAGCTGAACCCTTAATGTGCCACTGCATGGACTCCTGTTTACTCTCTGGGTCATAATGATGAACCCAGGTTTCATCTCCAGTAACTATCTTTTGCAGCACCTCATCAGGATTTTCACCACACAGGTCAATAAAATCGGAACAGCAAGCTGCACGCACATCTTTTTGAAGTCGAGTCAGCATTCGCGGAACCCATCTTGCACTGACCTTTGACATATTAAGATGGTCATGGATAATGTCATGTACGGTACCAATAGAAAGATTGGTTACTTGAGCTATTGATTTTATCTTCACTCGACCATCTTCCAATATAAGGTTTTCCACCTGATCAATATTTTCTTGTGAAGTAGCTACTACAGGCCGGCCAGGTCTAGGGTCATCTTCAATACTCTCCCTGCCACGTTTGAATTCGCTTGACCACTTTTGAATTGTAGATAAAGAAGGAGCAGACTCACGGTAAACACAATCCATTTCCTCTTTTATGGTTTTTTGGTTTTTACCCTGTTTCGTCAAGAATTTTATTACGGAACGATGTTCTAATTTCGTTAACATTGTTAATTCACTCATTGTGTTCGTGTTTGTTCAGAAATTGCAGAAAAACAAAAGAACATCTCGGTTTGAATTATACTTTTTTTTAATGTCAAAGAATGAACCTTACCAGCCAGTAACAAAACAAAATCAAAAAGAGGTTATAAGATATCAATACCGAGAATATTTTGAACGCCCCTCGTAAGTACTATTTATTTATTTGAATTACATTTATAGTTTACTTTACAAACCCTATATCTACTACTAGTATATAAATATTATTAAATATGAAAATATCTATAACTTTCACAGCGAAATCACTGAACTGATTTTGATAAATTGTGGTGTGTCGGGCCTTCCAGATGTAGACTACACTTTCTTTTAACATTTTCAGACTAAAAATGTATTTAAGAAAAGTAACTCGATTTTTTTTTCACATGTAAATCTCCTAACTGATTTTGGTGAAATTTGATCTTCAGTTAGAGGAAGAATCGTTAAGTATAAAAATCAGGTTTTCTGTTACCTACTAAAAACTACACGCCTGCTTACTACTACTACTACAACCTATTAGCGTCCCACTGCTGGGCACAGGCCTCCTCTCGTCACGAGAGGGCTTGGGCTATAGTCCCCACGCGGGCCCAGTGCGGATTGGGAACTTCACACACATCTTTGAATTACTTCGCAGATGCGTGCAGGTTTCCTCACGATGTTTTCCTTCACCGAAAAGCTCAGTGGTAAATTCAAATTGAATTTCGCACATAAGTAAACTTAAGAGGCGCGAGCCGGAATCGAACCCCCGACCCTCTGCATGAGAGGCGGTAGGTCGAACCACTAGGCCACCACGGTACACGCCTACTTTAATACTAGAAATTGTTTCGATTTTTAATACATTTCTGATACTTTAGACTACACTACTGTACTCAAATCTACGCTACCTATTGCCAATGGAGAATAAACCTTATTACTACTAGTCGTAGGGTCCGCGGTGTCCGGCCGACTGGAAATCGTGCTAGGCGATAGGCGGAGCTTTTTCGATATTAAGGAAATAGGGTTTGCACTTGAGTCCATTTGCTGGGAAAGGAAGGTATAGAATAAGGAAGTTTAAAGGAAATCCATACTATAATATTATAAATGCGAAAGTAACTCTGTCTGTCTGTTACCTCTTCACGCTTCAACCGCTGGACCGATTGAGATGAAATTTGGCATGGAGATAGTTGGGGTCCCGGGAGAGGACATAGGCTACTTTTTATCCCGGAAAAACGCAATGTTCCTGCGGGAACGCGATAGCCGAATTCCACGCGGGCGAAATCGCGGCCAGAAGCTATTAATAAAATAAATGCAAAAGTAACTCTGTCTGTCTGTTACCTCTTCACGCTTCAACCGCTGAACCGATTGAGATGAAATTTGGCATGGAGATAGTTGGGGTCCCGGGAGAGGACATAGGCTACTTTTTATCCCGGAAAAACGCATAGTTCCCGCGCGAGCGTGGGCGAAATCGCGGGCAGAATCTAGTAGTGAATAAATAATGGTAAATGAGGGTAGTTTCAAGAAACAGGCTAGGTACTAGAAATTAGTCTTAGCAGGACTTTTAGAAAGTTGATTTGAGTCTGTCGTGGTCATCATAAAAAGCAGTTATACTTATCAGATAGACTTATTGAAAGAAATCATAATTTACCTGTTTTTCCATTTAAGAGGGTTTATCCTGAAAGTTGGCAACGTCGCATATACCTGTCAAATAATGTTTCGCTGTTTTTATTAATTTCTCGATATTACTGAATTAAAAAAGAAGTTATCATACTATGGTTGAATGACGCGTCTCGTTCTATATTTGTTGGTTAGGCATTCAAATGATAAGATTACATTAAAATCCATTTTTCATGTAATTTATAGATAGAAAATGCGATGGAAAGTTTTTAAAAGTTAGTACTTCCATAATCCTAAAAACTTCATGTTCCCAGGATAATTGTTGCAATACATACTCAATGTTTTATTCAACCATAGAGCGACAATTCATATTTTCATTCAGTAATATTCATGGATTAATTAGAACAACGAAATATTTGACAGCTATTTGCGACGTTGCCAGCTTTGGAAGTAAACCCTCTTAACTGTTTTGCAAAAATTATGTAAAAAAAAACCCGTGATCATGATACGCACAGAGATCCTGTCAAATAAGTTTCACTCGCGGCACACGGCGGCCACGGCCTATAAAGGCACGATTTCGAACACAATTCGAATGCAGGACACTACAGTGTCAATGCGTGTGAGGACGTCTGTACACTTGTAAATGTGTGTGCACCAGTACGCGGGCCAGTGATCCACTCTCCATCTCCGGATGAAACAAATGACGGTAAGGGCGAGTCGCGCGCCGGCTAGATTCAGGCGGGTGATTCCGTGGCCGTTCTGTACGTAGTACTATTAAATATTCTGTGCTTGGGAGACAGCCAATATAGGGCATTAGGTTCCCGTAGCAAATTATGATTAATAATAAAAAATCATTTCTCACTTTCATAGCGACAACAAATTCTTAAGTTTCAGTAACCATGCAATTCGAAAAACATTATACATATAGATTTCTAGGCGGATCTTGAGCGGTGAGCGAAAGTAGAGGGGATTTCTGCGCATGTTTACGACTGAAGGGCCAATAAGCGTGCGCGCACCTCGTCCCGCACCCCTCTGCCAATGACACCTTATTTTCGACTTCTTGTAACCCATTGATCTATTATAAGTACAAAAACCTCTAAGTTTACTTATGTGCGAAATTCAATTTGAATTTACCACTGAGCTTTTCGGTGAAGGAAAACATCGTGAGGAAACCTACACGCATCTGCGAAGTAATTAAAAGATGTGTGTGAAGTCCCCAATCCGCACTGGGCCCGCGTGGGGACTATAGCCCAAACCCTCTCGTGATGAGAGGAGGCCTGTACCCACCCAGCAGTGGGACGCAGATAGGCTGTAGTAGTAGTAGTAGTAAGTACAAAAAGTCAAAACGGGTGCCCCAACAGTTTGGGCACCCGTTTGGAGGTCAGTAAATTTGACACTTGTATCTAACTAGCTTTTCCCCGCAACTTCGTATGCGCAGAAATATTAAAATGAAAAATCCCGTTTTTTTTCCGTTCCCGTGGGATTTTTGCAAAATCCTTTCATAGCGGATGCCTACGTCATAACATCTACCTGCATGCCAAATTTCAGCCCGATCCGTCCAGTGGTTTGGGCTGTGCGTTGATAGATCACTATGTCAGTCAGTCAGTCAGTCACCTTTGAGTTTTATATATTTAGATAGTGTTAGGTTTACTTTTGTATAAAATATTTATCTTGGCACATATTATAAAGAGGCGTTATTAGCATATTGGAACGTATTTTCTAATGTCAGTTTGCTCCATATATTTTGACATATTCTGTTAGGCACTGTTCGTCCATATGTCGCGGGTTCGAATCCCGTTCGGGGCAACTTTGTGTGACGAGCACAAGTGTTTGTACTCGAGTCATGAATGTTTGGTTGGTATTTATATATGTATGTATTTCTCTATATAAGTATTTATATCGTTGTCTAGCACCCATAGTACAAGCTTTGCTTAGTTTGGGGCTAGGTCAATTTCTGTGAAACGTTCCAAGATGTTTATTTATTTTATTATTAATGTAAAGGTCAATGATGTAACCTCAAACGCTTTTTACATAAATTGGATGGAGCGACGACCTCGTGAAGGTCGCGGGACACCGGTGGAAGCGAGTAGCACAGGACCAGTCTGAGTGGCGAGCCTTGGGGGAGGCTGTCCAGCAGTGGACGTCTTTCGGCTGAAATGATGATGATGATGATGATGATGATGATGATGATGATGATGATGACGATGATGATGATCATGATGGTGATGATGAACATCACTTACCTTATCCAATTCATTGTCCAAATCGTTCCCAGTGCCTTTACTCAGCGCGCCTTGTTCCATCAGCGTAGCTCGTTTCGCAGCCAAATACAACGCTCGCTTGACAGTCAAGTAGAAAAGTTCCGCGGTTGCCCTGACGGAATAGTCGGGCACGAAAGTGTGGCGGAGCATGCTATCCATGTTTATGTTCTGGAGGCTTCCCATGGCCGACGGGGTCGGGGATTCGGCTGTAAAAGAAATAGAATGATCAAATTCTAACAGGGTTTATTCCGAAAGTTGGCAACGTCGCATATAGCTGTCAGATGTTTCGCTGTTTTTATTAATTTCTCGATATTGCTGAGTTAAAAAGGAAGATGTTATTCTATGGTTCATTGAGGCGTCTCGTTTTATATTTGTTGGTTAGGCATTCAAATGATAAGTTTACATTAAAATGCATGGAAACTGCGATGGTAAGATTTCAAAAGATGTTACTTCCATAGTACTAAAAATTTCGTGTTCCTATGATAACTGTTTTATTCAACCATAGAGCGATAATTCATGTTTTCATTCAAATGATATTCAGAAATTAATGAAAACAGCAAAATATTTGACAGCTATTTGCGACGTTGCCAACTTTCGGAGTAAACCCTCTTAACAGGTAAGATAACGTAACATTTTAAAATGGTTCTTTGTAACACGCTTTTATTTTAATGTATTGGAATCTTGCAAGTTTAAATTGACCCACTTTCCGGTTTCCGATTGAGCTGAAATTTTGCACGAATATGTAAATCGCGTGACAATGCAATATTATGACGACGTGGAGCTGATCTGATGATGGAGCTGGAAGGTGGCCATGGGAACTCCGCAATTAAACTACATAAACCCATCGAATTCGGGCTCGTTTGATTCGTCTTGAAGGGTAGATGAAGGATTTACAAAGAGAAGTACAGTCAGCAATAAAAGCGTGTCCCGAAAATTTAATTTTTGATAAAACTTATTTCGTAATAAGTCACTAAACTTGGTGTCGCTGGAGATTTGTACAATTTATCTACAGTTCACTTATCCATACTAATTTCACAAATGTGAAAGTGTGTTTGTTTGTTTGTCCTTTCTTCACGTCGCAACGACTGGACCGATTTGGATGAAATTTGGTATGGATATAGTTTGAGACCCTGGGAATAACATGTTTTTATCCCGATATTTCCACGCGAATGGGTTTTCTACGGGTCAAACCAGTTTTTCAATCCATATCCATATTAATATTATAAATGCGAAAGTAACTCTGTAAATCTGTCTATCTGTGACCTCTTCACGCTTCCATCGCTGGACCGATTTGGATATAGTTGGGAGTCTTTTGAATGCGACAAGCGAATCCCACGCGAGCGAAATCGCGGGCAGAAGCTAGTATTACAATACGGTGCCGTGACAAACTTAGCCAACCCTCCCCTCTAAGCCAGGGGTATCCATATTAATATTATAAATGTGAAAGCGTGTTTGTTTGTCTGTCCTTCCGTCACGTCGCAACGAGTGGACCGATTTGGATGGAATTTGGTATGGAGATAGTTTGAGACCCGGGCAATAACATAGGATACTTTTTATCCCGATATTTCCACGGAAATGGATTTACTACTTCAAACCAATATTTTCAATACTTCTATAACTATAACAGTCTATATGTATATAGTATCATCGGGTACGCAAATTCTAAGTCTACGCGGGACGAAGTCGCGGGCATCGACTAGTATCATTGCTCTATTATAAGTAAGGATTCACAGTCCGGAGAAAGTCAAAAGGGACCCGCCCGAGCAACTCGGGCACCCGTTTGGCGCTCAGTAAATTTGACACTTAAGTCTTATAGTATTAGGTTTACTTTTGTATAAAACTAGGCTTTTCCCCGCAACTTCGTATGCGCAGAAATATTAAAAAGTAAAATCCCGATTTTTCCCGTTCCCGTGGGAATTTTGCAAAATCCTTTCTTAGCGGATGACTACGTAATAATATCTACCTGCATGCCAAATTTCAGCCCGATCCGGCCAATGGTTTGGGCTGTGCGTTGATAGATCACTATGTCACTCACCTTTGAGTTTTATATATTTAGATATTTGTCTTGACACATTATAAAGCATACACATATATTAGCACATTGGAACGTATTTTCTAATGCCAGTTTGCTCCATATATTTTGACATATTCTGTTAGGCACTGTTCGTCCTGTATATGTTATTATAGGTCGATAGCTAGAGATCTTCTACTATCTAAAGTCCCGCCACTCCAAAATTCAAAACGCTTCAATGTATTTAAAAAGCACCATCACCACTCTCAACACATGTGTGCGTGCTGAGACAGGCATCAACTATGCGTTGAGAGTGTTGGTGGTGCTTTTTAAATAATAATAAATAAATTGAAGCGTTTTGAAATATGAAGGCGCGGGACTTTAGATAGTAGAAGATCTCTAGTATGATAATACGTACCGACACCGATGTTCTGCGTGAGTGCCTGCACGCCGAAGTAGGTGAAGGGCCCGGCTTCAAACACGAGGTTTTCACGCCCCACCGTCACCTCCACACGACCCTCCAGGATGAGGACGAAATAATCCACCTGGAATCGAGAATACTCTGTCCAATCAGCAAGTCAAAGGGAAGTTTTTTTTAGTCACTGGTAGGCAAATGAGCACACAGTAAAAAAAGCCGTGGTGGCCTAGTGGTTCGACCTACCGCCTCTCATGCCGAGGGTTCGATTCCGGCTCGCACCTCTAAGTTTACTTACGTGCGAAATTCAATTTGAATTTACCACTGAGCTTTTCGGTGAAGGAAAACATCGTGAGGAAACCTGCACGCATCTGCGAAGTATATCAAAGATGTGTGTGAAGTCCCCAATCCGCACTGGGCCTGCGCGGGGACTATAGCCCAAACCCTCTCATGATGTGGGGAGGCCTGTGCCCAGCAGTGGGACGCAAATTGGCTGTAGTAGTAGACCTGATGGTAAGCGGTCACTGCGGCCCATGGACACCGAGTTATTAAGAAACCATAAGATCTCGAATGCGTTGCCCACCCTGATGCCTAAGATGGAATGGCTCTGTTCCAGTAATTTCACCGGCTGCCTTAACCCCCTGTCGGTACAGAACACGTACAACAAATACAGGCATAAAACTTAACTAAAACTTCAAAATTTTGTAAATGTCTCAAAAAGTCAAATATTAATGTTAACTGTCTGTTTACCTTAGGCGTAATCATTTACTAACGAAAAAAGAACATTTTATTAATACAGATAGGTCAGAAAAAGGCAAACCACAAAATGGAGTGGAACAGCCAATGGGGACTATCGTTTCTTTGCTCACCAGTTGGCGCCACTGTTGACTAAGGTCCAGAGGTATAGCTGTCAAAGGCAACTTTAAAAGATCGGCACCGAAATAAAGTTTTAAATCTTGAATCTCATTAAGTTTATAAATAATAAATAACGATCATAATATCGAGTAGCTATGCCGCAATGTTGTGCAGTTCCGTTTTGTTCGGATTTTCATTTTATTTTATTTAAAAGCGTTCACATTCATCGCCAAATAATCCATATTTGCGTTAATTTCACGAAGGAGATCACTTTTCAACAGGTAAATGAAAGAAATTATAATTTGTATCACGAAGCCTGTCAAAACCAGTGAAAAGTGAATGTAATGGACCTCACGCGACACTAGCGCCTCTAGTGGCAAATTCACACACGATACCCCCCATTTTATTCAGACTTTAATACCGTAAATGAACGAAAATTTTGATGAAAAATTTGGGCGGTGTTCTTCATAAACTGTTCTTTTTTCAAGATTATTTATTTAAATACAGCAAATGGTCACTTACCGGCTTCCCCTGCTGATAGACGTAAGTGCTGGGGTCCTTTTTGCTTTTTCCTTTAATTTTAATATGGTGGATGACGTCCTGCCGCAAGAGGCGACGTAGCACCGTCTCCGATATGATCTCAGGCCGAAACGCGTCCACACCTGAAGAAAAATATAAATCTTGATTGTTTACACCGGTTGTGAAAATGAAAATGAAAATATTTATTCAGCAAATAGGCCACATCTGGGCACTTTTACACGTCACTTTTAAATGAATTTACCAGCGCTTCCAAGACCCATTGCTTGGTACAAAACCTCATTGTTCGGTGCCAATTGTCATGCCATGGCCATTAAGATTTATAATCATATCCCAAAGTCTTTTAAGGAAATGCCAATAAGAAAATTTAATAACAGTATTTTTACATGGCTAATTAACAGTTGTTTTTACACCGTTAAAGAATTTTTCGAGCAAACTGAAACTGTAAATTTAATGTAATTAATATGTATTTTTAGTTTTAAAATTATGACATTTTTTGCATGCTGAACGCAGCTAAGTGTGCGAACTGATAATAATAATATGTGACATCTTTGTAAATACCCACACTTACAGCAAATGAACTATTTCATTCAATTTTATTCATTCATTCATTGAGAAGAAGCGCCGCAACAAACTCAGCAGAAGGCCTTTTTTCAAAATTTAAACATATATATTTACATTACATTTACATTAATATGTATAAAAATACATATACATGGTGGGTCAGAAAATATGGCAAATAATTAACCCACAGTATCGGCTATCGATTTTAAGTATATTGCAAAGGTCTTTAATTTTTTTTTATTGGTAAAAAAAAATAGGATTCAGGCGTCGCTCACACAACCAATCCCATATACAATATTTTTTTACCAACTCAAAAAAAATTAAAGACCTATACAATATACTTAGAATCGATAGCCGATACTGTGGGTTAATTATTTGCCATATTTTCTGATCCACCGTGTATAGGTACATACTAAAATCACATTTAAGGGATGTATAGTCCCTAACTTAAACTTAAATCTAAGATCTTAGAGATGGTCTTTTCGTTGTGATTTAGTAAGTTAGTATTTTTTATATACAATAAAGCACATTATTGTTAATCACTACACAGTATAAAACAAAGTCGCTCCGCTATCTGTCAGTCCCTATGTATGCTTAGATCTTTAAAACTACGCAACGGATTATGATGCGCTTTTTTTTTCATAGATAGAGTGATTCAAGAGGAAGGTTCTCGTATATAATTTGTTATAGTTTAACGCTCAATTCCCGCGGGAACGTCATAAACGAATACCACGCGGACAAAGTCGCGGGCAGAAGCTAGTAAAAATATATATGGTCAAGCAGGGTCAAACAAAACGTTGTGACGTTATTTTAACCACGGTGTCGATTCTAAGGGTGGGTTTATGGAGTGTGGAATGTATCTTGGTAAGGAGCGCAATCTTATATGGCGAAACAGTTGAAAACGTGTCCAGCGGATTTGATAAGCAACAAAACAAAACACACTCTCCTCACAACCGTTTTCGTTGCGTTTTCGCCTCAGCAGCGCCATCTGAAGGCGCTACTGCAGACTATCCGCCTAGGTGGCTTGACTGGAGTGGCGACCGCAGCGCCCCCAATCTACCCGATTTGGTGTCCACTTTTGGAACTATAAAGATTGCGCTCCTTTACTTCAACCCTCCATAGGTGGGTTGATTCAAGCACAGTTGACGGACTCCCGGTCGCTAAATATGGCCGCCGAGCTGTCATTCCACACGGAAACGTCATTTTGTCCCATAGTTAAATATTTAACGTTAACTTTAACGGACGGTTTGAATCAACCCACACTTAGTGGTCAAGTCGGTCGAGGCCGCCCCCGACGCACGAGCCTCGACCAATATTGGTAATATACTGAAGAGAGGCCAAAATTAAAGGTACTCGAAACCAACGGGTTTGCATGAAGCGAGGGAGGTAAGCCGGGGGCGTTCTGCGATCTATGTCTACCCCAACGGAAAACAGGCGTGAGTTTGTATATGTATCTAGAAACTTCTAGAATGGACTAGAGATCTTCTACTATCTAAAGTCCCGCGCCTTCACATTTCAAAACGCTTCGTTTTTATTATTATTTAAAAAGCAACACCAACACTCTCATCGCATAGTTGACGGCTGTTTCAGCACGCACACATGTGTTGAGAGTGTTGGTGGTGCTTTTTAAATACATTGAAGCAATAATATACTTCGCCAGGTATGCCACTCTGGTATTCTGTAGTAGTGTGAGTGTCACCCGAACGTCATTCGCACTGCTGTGTGTTGCAAGTGGTGTATTAAAATAATCCCCGACCCCCATGTATCCTGGAGAGTGTTTCGTTAAATTATTACGTTCATTCGTTTTTAACTTGTCCCGTTTTGTGTGCTTAAACAAGCAAATGACAATAGGGATGACGACAACTTTTTTTCCTTAGTCTATCAGGAAGGTAATTGAAAAGTATTGGACACGTATTTTTCTTTTTTCACGTAATCAAACTTATACGGAGATATATTGAGTTGAAATGTCGCGTGCCGTCACGGTTAGGTACGATTTATACCTAACGGTGACGTAGTTAGCCCCCACTCTCCAACTTTAATGCGTTTTAACTTAGTCATTCTTTGTTAATTTGATAAAACAAAAAATACGTGTCTAATATTTTTTTATTAGCTGACTGACGGACTAGTTAGAATTTCGATTTCTTCACCCTGTCGTCATCCCTATTGTAAAGCGCAATTTTTTTTGCATTATAACGGCAGAAAATATTTCCTTGATTTTTGTTTTATTGCAATAAAGTGGCAACTCGACTTTGACGTACCGGTGTCTCGCCACCCGGAGCAGCAGACCTTGTTTTCTTAGACCATGGAACTACTTACTGGAGTTGAGGTATTGGAAGGTCGCAAGAGTCAGCTGTGGTGATATATGGGTGCGCTGGTTTTCGTGTCTTTCGGCAAACGCGGCGAAGTCTTGCAGCTTGTTTGTAGGCTTCTTGCGACGCTGTTTAGTTCTGTTGTCCACTGTTGGGAGAATATCACATTCTTGGTTATTTTTAAACTTTCTCGTTTAAGGGCGAGTTGATTCTTGCTTAGTTAACGGACTCCTGGTCGTTAAATATGGCCGCCGAGAGCGATTCCATACAGAAACGTCATTTTGTCCCATAGTAAAATATTTAACGTTAACGTTAACTTTAACGGACGGTTTGAATCAACCCACCCGCACCCTAAGTAAGGATTAACAATCAGCCCGAGAAAAATGGCTCATAAAAACGGGTGCCCAAGCAACTCGGGCACCCGTTTGAGGCTCAGTAAATTTGACACTTAACTCTTATAGTGTTAGGTTTACTTTTGTAAAAAATATTTATCTTGACACATATTATAAAGATGCGTTATTAGCATACTAGTACGTATTTTCTGATGTCACTTTGCTCCATATATTTTGACATATTCTGTTAGGCACTGTTCGTCCATATGTTATTATAGGTCAATGTTTACTACAGTTTTCTTTTTAAATGGTAACAAGAATTATATACAGTATACACACTATACGACGAGTCGTATAAAAGGTAAATAATAGCCTTTTTTCGAGGTTTAATCGGATGACGACCCGTCGTATAGTGTGTATAATGAATTCTTGCATAACATTCTTGTTACCAAAAAAAACGTGTCATTTAATAAGAAAACCGTGTTTATTTGGCCTACAACAAGATGGAGCGACGACCCGGTGAAGGTCGCGGGAATACGGTGGATGCGAGTAGCACAGGACCGGTCTGAGCGGCGCGCCTTGGGGGAGGCCTATGTCCAGCAGTGGACGTCCTTAGGCTTACATTATGATTATGATGATGATGATGATGTGATTATAAGCTCGCATACAACAGTTGGCAACGTCGCAAATAGCTGTCAAATATTTCGCTGTTTTCATTAATTTCTGAATATTACTGAATGAAAACATGCATTATCGCTTTATGGTTGAATAAAACATTGAGTATGAATTGCAACAATTATCGTACGAACACGAAATTTTTAGGATTATGGAAGTACTATTTTTTGAAAACTTCCCATCGCATTTTCCATGCATTTTAATGTAATCTTATCATATGAATGCCTAACCAACAAATATAACGAGACGCGTCATTCAACCATAGAATGATAACTTCTTGTTTAATTCAGTAATATTGAAAAATTAATAAAAACAGCGATATATTTGACAGCTATATGAGACGTTGCCAACTTTCGGGATAACCATCTTAACTTTTTTTACTTACAAAAAGATCATAACACTTGTATAGGGTACTAGGTTTTCCCCGCAACTTCGTATGCGCAGAAATATTAAATGTAAAATCCCGTTTCTTTCCCGTTCCCGTGGGAATTTCGCAAAATATTTTCTTAGCGTATGCCTACGTCATAATACCTACCTGCATGCCAAATTTCAGCCTGATCCGTCCAGTGGTTTGGGCTGTTCGTTGATAGATCACTATGTCAGTCAGTCAGTCACCTTTGAGTTTTATATATTTACATTTTCTTTCGTGGAATATGTCACATCCAGCATGCCTAGGCAACATCGCAGTCGAAATCTATATTTGCTTTGTCAGCCATATACATCTTTAGTGCGTAGTGTCAAATGTCAACGGTTACTAATAAGGTAAGCAACCTACTTAGACACACTAGTCCAATGGGGGCTATCGCGTGTGAATTTGCCACTAGAGGCGCTAGTGTCGCGTGAGGTCCAATAACATTCACTTGTTTTGGCGGGCTTTGTGACATAAATGATTATTTCTTTAATTTACCTGTTGAAAAGTGATCTCCTTCGTGAAATTATCGCAAATATGGATTATTTGGCGATGAATGTGAACGCTTTGAAATAAAATAAAATAAATCCGAACGAAACGGAACTGCACAACATTGCGGCATAGCTACTCGATATGACGATAGTTATTTATAATTAATAAACGTAATGAGATTCAAGATTTAAAACTTTGTTTGGGCGCCGATCTTATAAAGTCGCCTTTGACAGCAATACCTCTGGACCTTAGTCAACAGTGGCGCCAACTGGTGAGCAAAGAAACGATAGTCCCCATTATGGACAGGCCCTTTGTGATTTAATCTCATATTTACTGTTAAGTACCTAATAAATGAGACTTGGAGTGACCTTTACGCCTTAATCAAAATCAAAATATTAATTGAGTGACAATCATAGGCTGTGATTAGCTGTAAACACGCGGCGGTCACGGCCTATAAAAGCACGATTTCGAACACAATTCGAATGAAGTGTCAATGTGTGCGTGCGAGGACGTCTGTACACTTGTAAATGTGTGTGTACCACTACGCGGGCCAATCATTCACTCTCCATCTCCGGATGAAACAAATAACGGTAAGGGCGAGTTGCGCGCCGGCTAGATTCAGGCGGGTGATTCCGTGGCCATCCTGTATTACTACTACTACTACTATAGCTTATTTGCTGGGCACAGGTCTCCCCTCATCATGAGAGGGTTTGGGCTATAACCTCCACGCGGGCCCAGTGCGGATTTGAATTTCGCACGTAAACTTAGAGGTGCGAGCCGGAATCGAGCCCTCGACCCTCGGCATGAGAGGCGGTAGGTCGAACCACTAGGCCACAATGGCTTTTTTGTTAGTGCTATTAAATGTTGTGTGCTGGAATGATCACTCACTGAACACGTCCGTCTCGTCGACGATCTCCGACTGGATCATCTCCTCGATGACGTCCTCCAGAGTGACTAGACCGATGGTTTCGTAGTAAGGATCACCCTCGCCTTCGTTGTTGATGCGATGGACGAACGCCATGTGCCCCTTGTGACCTGTGGCAGAAATTTATACATCGTAGCAAGTTACAGAAGGTAAAATTGGAAGTTACATGGATTAAACAAATAGGATTCGAAAATAGCACGGCGATCCAAATTGTAGAAGCTTCGAGAACATTCCAGAATGTACCGGAGCGGGGTGCGATCGCGGGAAGATGAGCGATCGTCAGCCACTTCGTCGGCTGTCTTTTGATAGTAATCCCATGTAATTTGAATACGGGGTGATTTTTATAGAAGCCTCTCGAATGTTCCAGACGATCGAGAGACGAGACGATGTCGTTCGTCTTTTGTTTCTCTGCAGTTTTGAAACGAAACGTGACCGTCGTCTTTTGTTTTTCAACGCTGGAAGCATCGAGGACATTCTGGAATGTTATAGAGAGACTATGTTGGAAGTCGACAGGAGACGATTGTAAATTGTTTCGTTCTGGAAGCTTCTCGAATATCTCGAGTGTCTTTTGTTTCGTGGCGAACGTGATTCGAGACACCATGAAATGGAGAGACGTGTGCTTACCAGAGACTTCTGACCGGAGTAGACGCAGTTTCTGTCTTTGCTCTGACCTAGTTCCTAAGGTCACTCACCGTCCTTGAACTGCTTTGCGTCGAGCGTGACGTCCTCGAAGACGAAGTTGCAGGGGTTCTGGTAGTACTGCGCCAGCGTGCGCAGCGGCGTGTTGTCGTCGGGGTCCACGAACGCCAGGTCCTTGATGAACAGCACCGCCTCTATGTTCCCGGCAATATTCTAGAAGCTTCGAGAACAATCCGGAATGTACCGCCGCGCGGTGCGAACGCGGGAAGACGGGCGATCGTCAGCTGTCTTTTCAAACACGGCCAACTGTTCTAGAAGTTTCTCGTACGTTCCAGACGATCGTTCGTCTTTTGTTTCTCTGTGTAGCTTTGAAATTGAACGTGACTGTCGTCGTTTGTTTTTTTATCGCTGGGCTTCGAGGACATTCTGGATCGTTCTAGAGAGACTGCGTTCGAAGTCGACGGGTGACGATTGTCAATTGTTTCGTTCTGGAAGCTTCTCGAATATCTCGAGTGTCTTTTGTTTCGTTGCTTACCAGAGACTTCTGACCCGAGTAGACGCAGCTTCTGTCTTTGCTCTGACCTAATTCCTAAGGTCACTCACCGTCCTTGAACTGCTTGAACATCACGTCGAGCGTGACGTCCTCGAAGACGAAGTTGCAGGGGTTCTGGTAGTACTGCGCCAGCGTGCGCAGCGGCGTGTTGTCGTCGGGGTCCACGAACGCCAGGTCCTTGATGAACAGCACCGTCACGATGTTCCCGCGCGTGCCCTCGTACACCGGGATACGGGAGTAGCCTGGGGACGGACGGTTGAAGATTAGGTCTGCAAGTGCGCCACCGGGGCACAGTATCTTAATATAATAAAGCTGAAAGTTTGTTTGGATGTTTGTTGCTCAATCACGCTAAAACGGCCCAACCAATTTGCATGAAATTTGGCAAACAGATAGTTTGTAACCAGGATTAAGCTATAGGCTACCTATTATCCCGGGAAATCCCGGAAACTCATCAGAGGGACCTTTGGATAGAAAATACCGGGAATCTCGCTTTTTTTTAATAGACTTATTGTTACTTGATAAACCTTTCGACGCGATAACGTCTAAATAGATGAACGCCGGCTGCGGCGGTTGTAGCGTTACGTGACGTTATAACGTATAAAATTATCATCCGTAAACCGACTTTACAGAACCAATTTTTCAAGTTAAAGAACAGGGCCACCGATCTCAGAGACTGCCTCGCCCCTTAGTAGCTAGAGATCTTCTATTACTATCTAAAGTCCCGCGCCTTCACATTTCAAAACGCTTCAATATATTAAAAAAGCACCACCAACACTATCAACACATGTGTGCGTGCTGAGACAGCCATCAACTATGCGTTGAGAGTGTTGGTGGTGCTTTATAAATAATAATAAAAAAATTGAAGCGTTTTGAAATGTGAAGGCGCGGGACTTTAGATAGTAGAAGATCTCTACGCTAAGGGCTTCATTATAAAAGAATACTAAACACTACACACCTTCGCGACCTCCCATCGATTCGGTATCTTGAGACCGTCGTACACATAAACAAATGGACAGAATGCGCCATTATAGCCCGCCCTTGAAGGGGTGGAAATGTAAATTGACGTGCCTATGTGGACAACGCATAAACCATCGTGTTATTTAGGTCATAGCTTGCGCAAATACACGTCCGAAGTTTATGTTAATATTAGATAGTCTTATATCGAATGGCGACCAAATGAAGCTCATTTTGGATACATACGACTGGGCAAAAATGAATAATACAAAAATTACAAATGTGAGTTGGCAAAATCTTACTTAAATATCCACATTTTGATATTAAATTTATAAATGCGAAAGTAACTCTGTCTGTCTGTCTGTCACCTCTTCACGCTACAGTTAGAGCGTGAAGAGGTATTCAGTATTCAGTCATTTATTGCCATTATAGAAATTTCCAAGCAACAGAATACAGGTAACAGACAGACAGACAGAGTTACTTTCGCATTTATGATATTAACTAGCTGACCCCGCGGTTCTCGTACCGCCTTAGATATTTTTTGGGTATGAAAAATAGCTTACGTCCTATTCTCAGACCTACTGAGCATACACTCCAAATTTCATAAGAATCGGTCGAGCCGTTTCGGAGGAGTTTGGTTCAGACACTGTGACACGAGAATTTTATATATTAGATTATAAATGCGAAAGTAACTCTGACTGTCTGTCGCTTCAACCGTAGCGTGAAGAGGTAACAGACAGACAGGCAGAGTTACTTTCGCATTTATAATATTAATATGGATATGGATTAGTATGACTTTCCATACCAAAATACCCAATCCATTCTTTAAATGTATTGCAAACCATGATTTTCAATATTTTATTATATTCGTTTGTTTTCCATCACAATGTGTCATAAAGAAACTAACTTATAGCCAAGTTAACAATCCTAACTAATATTACTTGTTTGTCAGGCTCGCACGCCTTAACTGCTGTAGGTGCCTAGTTATCATGAATTAATGTAAATACATATTAATTTAAATGTTCACATTACATTTACATTAATATGTATCTGTTCGAAAAAAGGCCTTCTGCTGTGTTTGTTGCGGCGCTTCTTCTCAAGCAATGGGTCTTGGAAGCGCTGGTAAATTCATTCCTGTTAAATTCATTTAAAAGTGACGTGTAAAAGTGCCCCGATGTGGCCTATTTGCTATTTTTTTTATTTTTTTTATTATTAGCATAAGCATCAGCGTTAGGGAACGTATAGTCCCGACATGGATCTTGAGCGGGTAGCAAAAGTAGAGGGGACTTTTTATTTCTGCGCAAGGGTACAGCGGAAGGGACAGTAAGCGTGCGCGCAAGACAACGCTGCGTCCCGCGCCCAGAGGCCGATGAGACCTTATTTTCGACTTCTGCGCTTCGAAGGCCACCGCTCAAGACTCGTGCCGATGCCTATTGCCTATAGGTACCCATACTATGTGACCCATGTCCGGATTTAACTCGAAAACTACTGGACGGATTGCAACAAAATTACGTATGGGGATAGTTTATAACACTGGTCAACATATAGGCTACTTTTTATCCCGGAGAAAAGCATAGTTCCCGCGGGAACACTACTTCCGAATTCCACGTGGACGAAGGCGCAGGCAGAAGCTAGTATTGAATAAACAAGGTTTTATACTAACTAAACCAATGCTACGTCTTATTTTTCATCCGAAATAAACGGTAGATCGATTGATATAATTTGTAATCCACTCACCAGATTTGACGATCTCGCTCATGGTCTCGAAGTCGAGAACAGAGGTTATGGGCAGCATGAAGACATCTTCCATCTTGGTCATCACGAGACGGTATCTTGCGGAGCTCGATTGTTATAATCCACTCACCAGATTTGACGATCTCGCTCATGGTCTCGAAGTCGAGAACAGAGGTTATGGGCAGCATGGAGACATCTTCCATCTTGGTCATCACGAGACGGTATCTTGCGGAGCTCGATTGTTATAATCCACTCACCAGATTTGACGATCTCGCTCATGGTCTCGAAGTCGAGAACAGAGGTTATGGGCAGCATGAAGACATCTTCCATCTTGGTCATCACGAGACGGTATCTTGCGGAGCTCGATTGTTATAATCCACTCACCAGATTTGACGATCTCGCTCATGGCCTCGAAGTCGAGAACAGAGGTTATGGGCAGCATGAAGACATCTTCCATCTTGGTCATCACGAGACGGTATCTTGCGGAGCTCGATTGTTATAATCCACTCACCAGATTTGACGATCTCGCTCATGGTCTCGAAGTCGAGAACAGAGGTTATGGGCAGCATGGAGACATCTTCCATCTTGGTCATCACGAGACGGTATCTTGCGGAGCTCGATTGATACAATCCACTTACCAGATTTGACGATCTCGCTCATGGTCTCGAAGTCGAGAACAGAGGTTATGGGCAGCATGGAGACATCTTCCATCTTGGTCATCACGAGACGGTCTCTTGCGGAGATCGATTGGTATAATCCACTCACCAGAGTTGACGATCTCGCTCATGGTCTCGAAGTCGAGAACAGAGGTTATGGGCAGCATGAAGACATCTTCCATCTTGGTCATCACGAGACGGTCTCTTGCGGAGATCGATTGGTATAATCCGCTCACCAGAGTTGACGATCTCGCTCATGGTCTCGAAGTCGAGAACAGAGGTTATGGGCAGCATGGAGACATCCTCCATCTTGGTCTTCACGAGACGGTCTCTTGCGGAGCTCGATTGGTATAATCCACTCACCAGATTTGACGATCTCGCTCATGGTCTCGAAGTCGAGAACAGAGGTTATGGGCAGCATGAAGACGTCTTCCATCTTGGTCATCACATCGGAGACCGTCTTCTTGCGGAGCTCGAGGGCCCCCGATATTATGTTGACCTCGTCTCTGTCCAGGTCATTCACGTCTGTTGTCACCTGTTTTTATAGACAAGAAATCTGCATAATTTGACCACTAGGAGCGCTGCAATCGCTTGACCCAAACCATCTGTCAATTACATAGAGAAATATTTGTTGTTATTGGTTTTACTTAAATTATTGCAAAATGCCGCGCTGTGCAGTTCCAGGATGCAATAAGAACGGACGACACGTATTTCCGAAAGACTTGGTATGTATCTGGGGCAGGTATAATTGCATTGGGATGTCTTCATTTTCATCGCAAATAACTGAACCAAAATTAAAATAGCGGTCAATATTTAACAATTTTAAACAAATCTACTTAAAATTGACAACAAAAAAACGGGTTTTGGTTTGGGTCAAGCGTTTGCAGCGCCATCTAAGTCGAGCTTTGCGTATTCTTGTCCATTGTATCAGTTGGTAAATATGTTTGGAGATATTAGGTAAATTGACTTGGTCAAAAAAATCAAGTAAAAAAACATATTTTACTAATTTCTACCAGACTTTGGCAAAGACATATGAAGGGCTATATGATTTTAGCACTCTATGTGTGTTTGTATTTAGGCGTCCTCTCTTAGATGGCTTCTTCACAAGCAATGGGTCTAGGAAGCGCTGGTAAATTTCTGACGTGTAATAGTGCCCCAATGTTGCCAATTTGCTGAATAAATAATTGATTTGATTTGTCTTTCACCGTAGAGCTTGATCTACTTAATCGATTTTGACGAAAGATGTGTCCATCGACTCGTTATTATTGTCAGTGTCACATAGGGTAGGGTACCCTACATTACGTAAGCTTTAAAAAATCGTTTATGTTAAGTAGAGGTGGAGAGGTGATTATCAAATGAAAATGGACAAAAGGTATACAGGGCAATGTAAGGCCACTTTAGTGTCCTTGGCGTTTGAATGGTTATTTATTGACTTGACAACAAAAAAAGTGTGGAATTTAGTTTTGATACATTTTCTTTTTTTTTTCAAATTCCATAATTAATGTAAAATTGACAAAAGGGGAACAATATAATTATAATTTACCTTAACAAGCTCCTTAAGACGTTCTCGGTTGTACACATTCCCGATTTCTTCCCCTAAGAAGTAGTCTAGAAGTTTGCTGACCGGATACGCTAGAGGCGCTGTCAACGCCATCACACCCTGAAAAATGTAGAGGTCATATAATCCCCTTCTTGGGGCATTTACAGGTCTTGAACTCTTGACAAAAATATCGTATCATCAGTTTAGAGATTTGCATCATAATTATAAATAAATCAAATAAATGTTTGTCCCCTACGAACACCATGTTACCCGAAAAAAACTCGCTATTTTTTTTTCATTTATTGGGTTAAACCCTAATCAGGGCCACTGTATTCCAGCTCACTAGTTGGAGCCACTATCTATAAGTGTTTGTCATTTCATACAATATTGTCAATGTCACTGTGACTTTTGACGTTTCGGATACCTCAGTGTTACCAATTTAGCGTGTAATATGGCACATAATGTGCTAAATTGGCAACATTGCACTTCGTAGGACTACAAGCGCCTTTAGCGGCGAATTCACTCGCGGCAACCCTCATTTGGATACTACTACTACAGCCTATTTGTGTCCTGCACTGCTGGGCACAGGACTCTTCTCGTCACGAGAGGGTTTGGGCTATAGTCCCCACGCGGGCCCAGTGTGGATTGGGAACTTCACACACGACTTTGAAATACTTCGCAGATGCGTGCAGGTTTCCTCACGATGCTTTCCTTCAACGAAAAGCTCAGTGGTAAATTCAAATTGAATTTCGCACATAAGTAAAGTTAGAGGTGCGAGCCAGAATCGAACCCCCGACCCTTGCATGAGAGGCGGTAGGTCGAACCACTAGGCCACCACGGCTTCATTTGGATACGCGTAGAAACTAAGAAGACAGTCTCTCACCTTTACCTCCATTGCGCTGCTCCCCTGAACCTACCTTGGTGATGACGATGCTCTTCGCGCCGACCATAAGCCCGTGCCGCGAGCAGATGGCCTGTGGCGTGATCTCGCCCAACAGCACAATCGCCAGCGTCGAGAAAATAACCGCGAACAGCCCTGAAGTCAGCTCGTCCAGGAGTATAGTGAACGTGGAGTTGACGGCAACGTTTCCCAGGAGAATCGAGCAGAGAAGATAGTTGCCGTGGTCGCGGACCGGCATAATCGCGCGCGCGTATTTTCTCTCCTAAAACAAACAAGGGTAATTAATTGAGGACCTGAGAGATCCAATTCGTTAGGTAAGAACGTTGTTTTCGCTGTTTAAAATGTATGCATAAGTTATGAGTTGGCCCCACGTTGGGCGCCAGTGTAACGTTTTGAATAAGATACGTGTTCGAATCTACATGGGTCTGTATAAAGATCATCTGCACCTACTCCTACTATTCCTACTAAAGGGTAGAAAAGAAAGCTGAAATGAGGAGCTCGTAATTCTAATTGTAAACCAAAAACAAGTACAGATGTGTATTATTTTTGTATTTTCTTCGTTTTGTTTCTATGGTATTCAATGAAGCGTATTGTTGTTGTTGTTGTGGTTACAGACCAGCAATACCTAAACGCAGAATCAAAAATAGGTACATTTATTTAATTAGCTGATTAGCGAGCTTAGTGAGATTGCGTACTGATGGCATATTCTTTCAGTCTTTTAAGTCGAGATAATGAATGAATGAATGGAATAGTTTATTTGCTGTAAGTGTGGGTATTTACAAAGATGTCACATAATATTATTATCAGTTCGCACACTTAGCTGCGTTCAGCATGCAAAAAATGTCATAATTTTAAAACTAAAAATACATATTCATTACATTAAATTTACAGTTTCAGTTTGCTCGAAAATTTCTTTCACGGTGTAAAAACAACTGTTAATTAGCCACGTAAAAAGACTGTATCTAAATTTTCTTATTGGCATTTCCTTAAAAGACTTTGGGATATGATTATAAATCTTAATGGCCATGGCATGACAATTGGCACCGAACAATGCGGTTTTGTACGTGGGTATTAGTAATTTAGTCCGAATAAACCGATAGATACCACTGGCCGTCCTATCAAAGACTTATCTAGTATACTAGCTCGTGCCCGCTACTTCGCCCGCGTGGAATTCAGTTATCGCGTTCCCGCGGGCACTATGCGTTTTTCCGGGATAAAAAGTAGCCTATGTCCTTTCCCGGGACTCGAACTACCTCCATACCAAATTTCATCCAACTCGGTCCAGCGGTTGAAGCGTGAAGAGGTAACAGACAGACAGAGAGACAGAGTTACTTTCGCATTTATAATATTAAAACTAGCTTTTCCCCGCAACTTCGTATGCGCAGAAATATTAAATGTAAAATCCCGTTTTTTTCCAGTTCCCGTGGGAATTTCGCAAAATCCCTTCTTAGCGTATGCCTACGTCATAACATCTACCTGCATACCAAATTTCAGCCCGATCCGTCCAGTGGTTTAGGCTGTGCGTTGATAGATCACTATGTCAGTCAGTCACCTTTGAGTTTTATATATTTAGACTAGCTTCTGCCCGCGACTTCGTCCGCGTGGAATTTGTTAATAGCCTTCCCGCGAGAACTATGCATTTCCTCGGGATAAAAAGTAGCCTATATGTTGACCAGTGTTATAAACTACCCCCATACCAAATTTTGTTTCAATCCGTCCAGATGTTTTCGAGTTAAATCCGGACATACATACATACATACAGTATTTTTTTCTAAAAATCGTTATTTTGTGTTTAGTATCGTTCATATAGTCCCTTTGACTTGATAGTTTCTTTTAATTTTCAATTTTCAGCCGCGACTTCTTCTACAGAATTATTATTTATTATATGTATATAGATTTTTCCTTTTTTTTTCTCTGATTCTCTTATGAATAAATAGTTTAGTGCCAAAATTCATTAATTAGGTAATAGTAGACTGGTTTAAACAATGTTTTAGTGAACTCATCAATCATTTCCTTTTTACTGGACAATAGGCAGGTAATCTAACAGTAGGTAATCTGCATAACGTGTTTCTTGAAAGTGTTTGTAATCTAGGATTAAAATTTAATTTTCCCCGTTCCCGTGGGAATATCGGGAAATCCTTTCTTAGTGCTCCTCTACGCTCTCCAAGGAACCTGCATGCCAAACTTCAGCTCTCTACGGTGATCCCCGCGACCTAAACATTAAAATGTAAAAATCCCATTTTTTCCCGTTCCCGTGGGAATTTCGGGAAGTCCTTTCTTAGTGCTCCCCTACGCTCCCCAAGGAACCAGCATGCCAAATTTCAGATCCTTACGATGTTTCCCGCGACTTCGTACGCGCCTAAAAATTCAAATGTAAAAATCCATTTTCGCCCCGTTTCCGTGAGCATTTCACGAAATCCTTTCTTAGTGCTCCCCTACGCTCCCCAAGGAACCTGTATGCCAAATTTCAGCTCTCTACGACCAGTATTTTCGGCTCTGCGTTGATATGTCAGTCAGTCAGTCAGTTTCTTCTTTTATATATTTAGATAGATAGATAGCTGTATCCCGCGATCTCGTACGCGCCTTAACATTAAAATGTAAAAATCCCATTTTTCCCGTTCCCGTGGGAATATCGGGAAATCCTTTCATAGTGCTCCCCTACGCTCCCCAAGGAACCTGCATGCCAATTTTCATCTCTCTACGATGATCCCCGCGACTTCGTACGCGCCTAAACATTAAAATGTAAAAATCCCATTTTTCCCGTTCCCGTGGGCATATCGGGAAATCCTTTCATAGTGCTCCCCTGCGCTCCCCAAGGAACCTGCATGCTAAATTCCATCTCTCTACGATGATCCCCGCGACTACGTAAGCGCCTTAAAATGTAATAAACCCATTTTTTCCCGTTCCCGTAGGAATTTCGGGAAGTCCTTTCTTAGTGCTCCCCTACGCTCCCCAAGGAACCTGCATTCCATATTTCAGCTCTCTACGACCAGTAGTTTCGGCTCTGCGTTTGTATGTCAGTCAGTCAGTCAGTCAGTCAGTCAGTCAGTTTCTTCTTTTATATATTTAGATAGCTGTTTCCCGCGACTTCGTACGCGCCTAAACATTAAAATGTAAAAACCCCATTTTTCCCGTTCCCGTGGGAATATCGGGAAATCCTTTTATAGTGCTCCCCTGCGCTCCCCAAGGAACCTGCATGCCAAATTCCATCTCTCTACGATGATCCCCGCGACTACGTACGGGCCTTAAAATGTAATAAACCCATTTTTTCCCATTCCCGTGGGAATTTCGGGAGGTCCTTTCTTAGTGCCAGAGGCGGCCTTTGCGCTTGCGAGGCCCCGGGCAAATAGATCTTTATGAGGCCCTGGTCTGGCGCAATGTAAAAATTCATGTCTAACGCAGATTGGTCATGATCCGCAATTGTTTTTGTTGTCATACCTAAAGTGGGGATGATATTTATTTTTCCACGTACCCCATGATGTGGGGCGGGCGTCATTGGATAGGCTCTTAAAAAATTGTGGGTTTTTAGAAACCGTTTTTCGATTTAGGGGTCCGTTTGTAAAATATTAAGCTTTTCAGAGCTAATTTTTCTTAGATAAAAGTTTCCCCACCAGCTAAACCATTATTTTTGGATGGCTGAAATAAATCCTGGTATTCATGGTAGTAGTATACACAATGTGCCAATGTATAAAGTGCACTAACTAATTGGGATGTACCTTCAAGATATTTTATCGATGAAAAAAATAATTAAAAAGAAATCCCGTAATACTTTTTTCATTATTTATCTTAATTTTCAAATCATCCGCACTGGGCCCGCGTGGGGACTATAGCCTAAACCGTCTCGTGATGAGAGGAGGCCTGTGCCCAGCAGTGGGACGCAAATAGGCTGTAGTAGTAGTAGAGAATCATTACAAAAAATAAAAACGTTTTTTTCATATCTTGTGATTACAAGATGGGGTGAATTTAACAATTAAGAATATCCTTATAACAGTAGATGTAAAAAATAATAGTACGCAAATTAAATAGTTGAAATAGAGCTTTAAATAAAAAATGACTGTATTCCCACGTTAAAAAGGCCCCTTTTTTGTAACTTTGATTAGTTTTTCGCATTTTTTTAATTTAAATAACTTGACTAACGCATAATCCCACTGATTCAAAGTCAATACGACCCTTAGGCGGGATATTTGGTGTTCTTTTTTCATCATAAAAAAACTACAGGATTTTTTCATTTAATTTTTACATCGATAAAATATCACCACGTTTTATCCCTATTTGTTTGTGCACTTTGAGTGATACCTGAATCCTACGCAATTTCTTTTTTACCAAAAAAATTATAATTAAAAAAAACTAAAAAACATGCTTAGAAATCTTAGAATCGATAGCTGATTCTATGGGTAAAATATCGTCACAACGTTTTGCTTGACCCCGTATTTCATGTTACGTTATTTACGATTTAAGAACGAATATTATCATTCGTTTAAAGACAGAGACTATCCAAACGACACGCACGACACGGCTGCCTAAAGATAACGGCAATTAATGAAATCAGAAATGAAATACGGAAATCTCTAAACCCGATACTGTGAACACATGAATTAGCGCTCTGTGGTGGGTGTATTAGCACAGATTACTAAATACTTGATTAGTATTTTTTTTCAACTTGGGTTATCGTAGGCCTGCCCCTATGAGCGCGAGGCCCCGGGCGGTTGCCCGCTTCGCCCCCCCCTAAGGCCGCCTCTGCTTAGTGCTCCCCTACGCTCCCCAAGGAACCTGCATGCCAAATTCCATCTCTCTACGATGATCCCCGCGACTACGTACGGGCCTTAAAATGTAATAAACCCATTTTTTCCCGTTCCCGTGGGAATTTCGGGAAGTCCTTTCTTAGTGCTCCCCTACGCTCCCCAAGGAACCTGCATGCCAAATTTCAGATCTCTACCATGTTTCCCGCGACTTCGTACGCGCCTAAACATTAAAATGTAAATATCCCTTTTTTTCCCGTTCCCGTGGGATCTTTGCAAAATCCTTTCTTAGCGGATGCCTACGTCATAACATCTACCTGCATGCCAAATTTCAGCCCGATCCGTCTAGTGGTTTGGGCTGTGCGTTGATAGATCACTATATCAGTCAGTCAGTCAGTCAGTCAGTCAGTCAGTCACCTTTGAGTTTTATATATTTAGATATGGATCTCATAAACACATATTTTCTAAAACAATATACTCGTAATTAACTAACCTGTTCAGTCCCAGTATTAGCTATGATCTTCAACTCCGTTCTATCCAACGACATTAACCCGAGATTCAACCCAGAGAACAACGCTGAGAACATCAGACATATCAAAATTAGCGTCAACGTCACCCATAGAGGCAACAGAGTGTGGTGAGTAGCTATGATTTTGTAAGACTCCGTTCCTTGGTGACGGTGTTTTCCTTCGTCTAAAGAAGGGTCCTTTACCCCGGGGGGTAGGTTTTTGGCACATATGTAGAATTTGCTATCTGTAAAAGGCTGGGGTGCTGTCACTTCGAAGACTGCTGAGGTTAGCGTCACTGATTCGGGGAGTACCTGAAAGTTTAGATAGATTACACTTAGGCCTTAAGGAAGCATTGGTGGTGATTGAAAAAAAAAACAACGGGTTGCACTCCGGGAGTGCCGGCAGAAGTGAAAACTTGAATATTAACGTAGTAGAAAGAGAGGGGGATACTTCCTCTCCTACACCGCGCCGGCGGTCTGCTGGCTTCAATGACATTGTAACAGTTTTTCGATCAGGTCACGTGTCCGTCTTACGGTCACGTGATCTGTCGCGAGTTTAAAATTTTTTCCCCATCACAAAAAGTGCACAGCGCCGCTAAAGAAGTTTTCACTTCAAAAATACATGTTTATATTATGTTTATTGAATGTATTTTTGTTTCATACATACCATGTACTCTCCATCAACTAAGAACTTGCAAGGTTTGTTGTACTCCAAGGGCATGTGGGTGAATGCGATGACGGTGCGTTCAGTGAAACCCACTCCGAACAATCTGTTAACAAGATGCAGTATTTAGGCCTACGGGAATAAGTATATAGGTTACGGTTGTGCCACTTCACGCGACAGCAGACTTATATTGCGTATAGAGAGACATTCTAAAAGTAGAGGACCCACAAGATCAATAGGGAATATAGAGAATAAATACGTCGCGCGAATGTTGACAAGATGCAGCATTTAGCGGGAATCAAGTATATAGGTTACGGTTGTGCCACTTCACGCGACAGTAGACTTATATTGCGTAGAGAGAGACATTGTAAAAGTAGAGGACCCACAAGATCAATAGGGAATATAATAGCTCGGCAAGCGTTTTACGGACACATTGCGCGATCGTGACCCCCGCCGCGCATCGTTTAGCAACCGTCGCGCGCAATATGTCAGTAAATCGTCCACTGCTGCCACTGTAGCGTGAAGTCGTTCGTGGCTGAGCTGTAAGAATTTGCAAGATTACATTCAGATTCAAAGGTGCGACGATGGAGGGATCAGACGACCTGTAATCCTTAGGGTGTTCGAGGGAATGGCTAAAATGGTGAATAGAGGGGTGATTTTCGGATTGCGACTGGGAAGACGTTCCCAGCGATAAATTACGTATGATACCAATCAGCCGCTGCGCTGTCCGTCGAGCCTCAAACAAAACATGCAATATATTACAATAAGCTAGCTGGTGCCGCCTAGTTGCTTGAAGTCCTGACACTACTAGTTGGGAGCTAGACGTGGTTTCAATTGATCCAGCCAGCTATATGGAAGGAAGCAGAATTTAGGGCAGAGAAACTCAATAATAAAAAATAAGTTTGTCCACATATTGCATTGAGTTGTGTTCCAGAACAGATTGCTTGTGCTTGATGATATAAATTCTGTTTAATTCCTATTAATTTCGATGGACATTCAGAAACAGAAGAAGATGAAGAGTTGAAGCGGCCGAAATTGTGCTGCACACGATTACTAGGGGAAAAGAAAGTGTTAAGATTGTTATGGTCGCTTCAGCAGTCCACCTGCTTCTGCCGACGGCGCCAAACCAGAACTTACCTCAAAGTGAATTTGGAATTAGCCAGCACGCTCGGTATTCCGTCTTCTATCCTCGGTTCCTTCGACGACTCTTCAATCCGCAACCCTTCAACCTTTATTAAATTCTCATCTCTCATTGTTGCAAAATCTAAATTCGTATCAGTGACGACGTCTCCATGTTTTTTGTCTTTTTCAAGCAATCCTGTAGCATTATTAACGTTTCTTTTTCTTCTGTCGTGGGAGTAGAAATTTGAAATGTCGTTTTTGAATACTTCGATGTCTTCAAGTTTGTGACGGGGTGGTCTGCTAACGGAGGGTAGGTAGTTGATGTCTGTGTCGTGGGACAGATCTGCCCAATTTTGGGCTTGTTGGAGTTCGCTCTTTTGTAGGTCGTCTGTCCTGTTGGCAAATTAGATGTATTAATTATTTTTCACAGACTTCAAAGAAATGAGGCAATTCAATACGTATGTAAGGACTAATTTACTACTACTACAGCCTATTTGCGTCCCACTGCTGGGCACAGGCCTCCTCTCATCTTTTTTATATCAAAACCACGAGAAGGTTGGGCTATAGTCCCCACGCGGGCCCAGTGCAGATTGGAGGACTTCACGCACATCTTTGAACTACTTCGCAGATGCAGGTTTTCTCATGATGTTTTCCTTCACCGAAAAGCTCAGTGGTAAATTGAAATTAAATTTCGCAAATAGGTAGGACTCATTTAGTAAATCTAAAATCGGTATCGATCGATCGATTGCTCTTGATTACAGGAACACCTATAAAAAGTTCACGGCATTTGAAATAATATAAAAAATAATCATCGAACCGAACCCTCTCTAGGCGAGTTTCAACTCACACTTGGCCAATGTCCGGTTTTTATTATAAGTACTATTAAAAAACAACTGAACACTGGCCACGACACAAAATCGTCAACAAAAAAAAGTAAACAAAACAACTACAATCTCAATTGCCCCTTAATAACAAGACTTTGAAGTTGATTATGGATTAACAGTTTTCACCGAAACGTTTGCCAACACGCAACAGATATAATTAGACTTTTCATGAATGACGTAACACGAATAGTAATTAGGTTATGAATTGTAAACAACTAGTAATTCTGATGAATGAAATCGTAGACTAAACTAGGTAAGTGGTCACTGCGGCCCAAGGACACCGAAATCCTTTGATCCCCCATTAAGAAACCATAAGATCTCGAATTCGTTGACTACCCTGAGGCCTAAGATGGAATGCCTCTGTGCCAGTAATTTCACCGGCTGCCTAACTTAACCCCCCCCCCCATCCCCCGGTAAGACATATAATTTAGAAATTTAATGTTTTGAAATTACACGAGTGATCCTATAAGTGCTTCGATTTTTTCTTTTAAGGTTCGGAATCCTAAAAACCGCCTTCAAACTTCGCCGGACTGCGAAGCCTGTGTCATGTGAACCGGCCCCAAATAATGACAATCTTATAGTGAACTTGACACTGACATTGGCTGCGTTCACCTTGCATCCTTTTTCCTTGAAATTCGACTCCTAAGAGGAAGAACGCAAGGTGCTGTGAGCGCTCTGAGCGCGATTCGGAACGCATCCATTCTGTTCGCAGTCTGTTGGTATTTAAAAATTTAAAGGTAGCTTTTATTAATAATAAAAATAAACTCCTGTTCAACTCAAGCAACCACAGCTAGTATTAAACCTACAAAATACAACCTCGTATGACCTTTCAGTCTACAAATACACAACTACCTTTACCACACATTTTCTAGTTTAAGTTTTTGTATTCTTCTTTAATAAAATAAATTTAAATACAATTTTAATCGTGAGGATGATTTCAAAATATCTCAAGCATGGAATCCAGTGATTAATAAATACAAGCCACGTGATTTATTATTGGACAAAGCTATGGACACAGAGTGTAGTGTGTCGGGCCCTTAACAATGGGGGCTATCGCGTGTGAATTTGCCACTAGAGGCGCTAGTGTCGCGAGAGGTCCAATAACATTCACTTTTCACTGGTTTTGGTGAGCTTCGTGACATAAATGATAGTTTCTTTAATTTACCTGTTGTAAAGTGATATCCTTCGTGAAATTATCACAAATATGGATTATTCGGTGATGAATGTTAACACTTTGAAAAAAAACTTTTTTTCCGAACAAAACGGAACTGCAGAACATTGCGGCATAGCTACTCGATATGATGATGGTTATTTATAATTAATAAAATCAATGAGATTCAAGACTTAAGACTTTGTTTCGGCGCCGATCTTATAAAGTCGCCTTTGACAGCTATACCTCTGGACCTCAGTCAACAGTGGCGCCAACTGGTGAGCAAAGAAACGATAGTCCCCATTGATAAAAGTTGTTGAGGGTAGTTTTCAGTGTTTATGTTGTTCTGCCTCCACCGGAGACGAGTTCGCTGAGACAGTCTACCCGCGACCACGGCCGTTGTAATTTGGTCGAAAGGTTAAGCAAAAAAGTTAAATAATAGCCTTTTGAACCCTCGACGCAAAAAGAGAGGGGCGTTATAAGTTTTTCTCAAACATGCAATGAAATATTGATATTATGTTCTTCTTATTAGCGAGAGAAGTATGCAAGAGTCGTAGCAAATGGAAAGAAGTGGTCTCTGCCTACCCCTATGGGAAAAAGGCGTGATATTATGTATGTATGTATGTATGTTATTAGCCTGGGAAGTATCACGTTTCAGGCGCGGCTAGACAATTGGTCTATAATGAAATTTCACAAACGTTGCATTGCAGGCCTAAGCCGGCAACTCACTTTTTTTTAATTTCCATTTGATACATTTGTGACACAGCATCTTGGCATTCCGCCATTTAAAAAAAGCTACAAGCAATATTTACTCTATGGTTCGCTATGACATTCTGCCAATACAGCTATTAAAAAAACATGAACTATATTTTGCTACATAGGTATCGTAGTTTTATTTATGTAAAAAAGACAAAACATATTATATCTAAAATATTATTTTATTTATTTATTTCATTGCATGTTTGAGAAAAGCACTATACATACATCGGCGGGGAACGGATGTTGTCGGCCTCGTAACTATCCGGCCTCACTTCGTTCGGCCGTATATAACACTCGGCCTGGAACTTCCTCCTTCCCGGCCTCTGTAGTAATGTACTCTAACGTGTCTGTGTATTTGTGTATCTGTCTGTGGTATCGTAGCTCCCAAACGGATGAACCGATTTTCGTTTAGTTATTTTTTTCGAGTGTGTATCGCGTGACGACTAGGGTTTGCAATCCGGATATCCGCCAAATTTCAAATCCGGATCCAAAGTCTCATGGGATCCGGACATTTCGGATTTCACGGATTCGTGAAATATTGGGTTATTTGGTCATGGCCTTATAACAGAAACGGTTTTCGATTGAATTTCTGAATGATTTCGTACATTTTTTTATCCATATTTTATTGTGCATAAATTATTTCATTTAATTTTAATTACTACAGCATATAACGAACATATAACGTCATAAAATAAATACGAATGTTGCTGAAACTAAACAGTAGTAACTAGTGACAGTAACACTTTTAAAACTATAGCTACTTGGATACCTTCTGACTGGAATAATGGTAATAATCAGTATGTTTTAAAGTAATTATTATCAGGCTTTCGCTCAGTCGCCTTTGGGTCGTCTGCCTGGAATAAAATTAATGATTGTGCGTGATGTGTTTTTTTATCATTGAATTGTTTTGTGTGAATTGAGGATTTCCATTAGTTTTATTTTTATACATAATTATAATGTAAGATCGTTGTAATGAGTACTGAAAGAACGAGATGACTCGGTACTTTTTCAAAGCAATTTACCTCATTGTAACGACTGTTTCAGTATTTTTTTAAAGGTTAAGTAAGTTTTTGAATTATTTTAATTACTTGTATCAAACCAGTATAAAATAATAAACATACATAAATGTAACTTTTTCTATATTTTCATATTATTTTCTACGTTTATCTAAGGCAAATTAAGAAAAAGCAAGTTAACGCGATGTTTTTGACATCAATAGAATTAATTATTCTTAACAAAGATATATAAATAAATTGAAAAAATATTTTATTACATGATATGAAATATAATAAAACTAAACAGAAATAATCAAATATTAGGCAATCTTACTCTAAGCAATCCACTCATAAAATAATCTCTGGGAGAATCGTGTTTTTTGGGTACTTACCTAAATTGCCTAATAATGTTAGGCCCGGTTCGTATATACACAAAACGCCTTTTTTAATTTTAATTTTGGCTACGGATGCTTAAAATTCGACATTTGGGCCATAGACAATCTGTCAAATACTAACCGTAGCCAAAACGAGGCGTTTTGTGGATATGAGGATCCCGGAGTTAATATATATATATATGCAAAAGTTATAGAACATTACTTTAAAAAAAAAAACACTATTACGATTCCGGATATCCGAATTATCCGGATATCCGGATCTGTCAAATTTTAATATCCGAAATATCCGGATCCGAAAAAAATACGGATTTTGCAAACTCTAGTGACGACCCGTCATATAGTGTGTATAATGCACAAGTACCTTTCCCTCCAAACACCTATCGGTTAATTCGGTACCGTCAATCAGCAGCGAGCGCTGACCTAAAAAGTCCCCCTCCTCTTTAAGGTCAATGTCACCGGATTGTCCCCCATCCACAGAATATTTAATAGTACTACATACAGAATGGCCACGGAACCACCCGCCTGAATCTAGCCGGCGCGCAACTCGCCCTTACCGTCATTTGTTTCATCCGGAGACGGAGAGTGAATCATTGGCCCGCGTACTGGTACACACACATTTACATGTCCAGACGTCCTTGCACATTGACACTTCATTCGAATTGTGTTTGAAATCGTGCTTTTATAGGCCGTGTCCGCCCTGTGCCCTAACTAGGAATCTCCCCCCTACTCGTGTTCGACTCGACGCCCTTGTCAGCTGAAATTGTGAAGTCAGTGGAGATAGTTTGAGGCCCGGGCAATAGGACACTTTTTATCCCGATATTTCCACGGGAACTGGTTTTTCAGGGGTCAAACCAATTTTCAATACTTCTTTAACTATAACTGTCTATATGTATAGTATCATCGGGTACGCAAATTCTAAGTCGGCGCGGGACGAAGTTCGCGGGCATCGGCTAGTTATACATAACATTAAAATTATGAAACTCCTCATTCTAAAAGGGCGTAAGTCAAAACTGACGCAGTAGCTCTTTCTGCGCAAGATATAGTTCTGCGTGTAGCGCCCGCTCTTTAGCGAGTGCGAGTGCATTGAGTGAGATGACGTCACGCACCAGTTATCTACCACTAAAACACGATTACTTCTAAAAGTAATGGCCGAAAAAATCTGAAACTTTTTTATTGGCTCGTTTGGATAGAGATACCAAAATAGTTTTCGAATTATTACTAAAATTTTGAAATGAAATGTTGTCAATTGTCCGCACCCCATTGTGCGCGCTGCGGACTACTGGGATATTTCTTTTCACTCGTCCTCAGTGCGAACAAATGGGAAAAATATTACCCGTGTAGTCCGCACTTTGCACCTGCCATAAGAGTTGCGGACTGGAGGCAATTTGCATTTGCACTGTAGACAACTGGGAATAAGTATGCATGAATGGACAAGAAATCTGCATAATTTGGCCACTAGGGCCACTGCGATCGCTTGACCCAAACCATCTGTCATAGAGAAATATTTGTTGTTATTGGTTTAACTTAAATTATTTAAAAAACCGGCCAAGTGCGTGTCGGGCCACGCGCAAATTATAGGGTTCCGAAGTTGACGATGCCCACAGTACCTTTCTAAGACTTATTAGCATCTAGCTAGCCTGTGGTATGACGTGCCCGCCCGACTCCCCTGCCGCTCGAGAAAAATCATCATTATAAGTTGGTCGACTATTACTCGTAAGTTTGTACAGCCTACTTAGCTCTGATAGTTTTCCTTTCAACTACGTTATATATGCCACAACCGTGATTTTTTTCAGCCATCCAAATACCACCATTTAGCTGGCAGGGGAAGGGGACACGTGACTCTAACAAAAAATAGCACTTTAAAGCTTAATATTTCACAAACGCATCACTTAATCAAAAAATGGTTTTAACAAACCCACAATATTTTTTCGAGACCTATTCAACGATATGCCGCACCATGGGGTATGCAAGAAAAAAAATTTACATCCCCACTTTACGAGTAGGGGAGGTACCTTATAAAAAAATATATTTCAAAATTTTATTGTACCACTTTGTCAGCATAACTAATATGCATATTCATGCCAAATTACAGCTCTCTAGACCTAAGCATCTCCGAGCAATAGTGCGGACAGACGGACGGACATGGCGAAACTATAAGGGTTCCTTATGGACTTCGGAACCCTAAAAATGCCGCGCTGTGCAGTTCCAGGATGCAATGAGAACGGACGACACGTATTTCCGAAAGACTTGGTATGTATCTGGGGCAGGTATAATTGCATTGGGATGTCTTCATTTTCATCAAAAATAACTGAACCAAAATTAAAATTGCGGTCAATATTTAACACTTTTAAACAAATCTACTTAAAATTGTCAACAAAAAAACCCTGTAAAAATTTGACAGCTACAGTGTTTGGGTTTTGGTTTGGGTCAAACGTTTGCAGCGCCATCTGAGTCGAGCTTTGCGTATTCTTGTCCGTTTATGATAGGTACGTACGCGTAACATTATATAGTTAAAATATCCTACGGACTAGATGACGGGATTACCTTCAACCATAAACGAAGTTAGAACGCCCTATAAATAAACTTGGCTCTCTGCCATAACAACTAATACGTAAAAACATAAATATAACACGGTATAACTTTGCCGATACTTTTATTATTATTATTATAGACGGACAAACAGGCAGACGGCCCACCTGATGGAAAGCGGTTACCGCCGCCTATAGACATTTGTAACACCAGAGGCGTCACCAATGCGTTGCCGCGGCGGTACTGTAGATATTTAATGGCACCCTTTTTAAAACATCCCATATTGTAGCGCAGAGGGAAAATTTCAGAAGGGAGTTCATTCCAAATGCCTATAGTACGCGCTAAAAACATTCTAGAGAACCGACGCGGAGATGAGCGTAATGTCTCAAGGAAATGGGCATGAACACCCTGCCGATGACGAGAGGTGCGGTGATAGAAGGAAGCGGTAGGCACCAGTCTAAACAGTTCCTCTGAACACTCCCCATTATACAGACGGTAGAAGACGCAGAGAGATGCAAAGTCTCTCCGAAGGCTGAGAGGTTCTAACCGGTCTGGGAGTAGGGGATCGTTGACGATTCGAGTGGCACGTCTCTGCATGGAGTCAAGGGGATTAAGCTGATAAGCGGGTGCCCCTTTCTTACGTATTACGGGCTTTAAGGAAGTTCCTAATTTCAATATTGTATGACTAGCTTCTTTCCGCAACTTCGTTCGCATGGAATTCGTTTATATTACAGCCCTCCCGGGGGGGTGGGATGCGTTTCCCCAAAAAAAAGTAGCCTCAAGCCTGACCTTCCCCAGGACTCGAAACATTTCTGCATGAGAGGCAGTCAAATTCAAATTCAATCATTTATTCAGCAAATTGGCCACATAGGGGCACTTTTACACGTCAGAAAAAGAATTTACCAGCGCTTCCCAGACCCATTGCTTGAGAAGAAGCGCCGCAACAATCTCAAGCAGGCCTTTTTTCAAAATTTACACATAGTTACAAAATTTACATTACATGTATAAAATATACATATAGGTACGTACTAAAATTACATTGAAGGGATGTATAGTCCCTAACTTAAACTTAAATCTAAGATCTTAGAGATGTATAGTCTCCAAGGGTCCAGAAAAAAATATATAGAGATGGCCTCCATTGTCAAATAAATATAAATTCCATAGATGTCGACAGTCTCAAAATGTCAATAAAATAAATAAATAAATATCTTGGGACATTTCACACATATTGACCTAGCCCCGAACTAAGCAAAGCTTGTACAGACAGCAGCAGAAGTAGATAAGCTGTCCAGGTGTTCAAAATGACCTACACACGCCCTTAACGTCTTAAAAATAAGGTCGTGTGTAGGTCATTTTGAACACCTGGACAGCTTATCTACTTCTGCTGCTGACTGTACTATGGATGCTAGACAACGATATAAATACTTATATAGAGAAATACATACATATATAAATACTAAACATCCATGACTCGAGTACAAACATTCGTGTTCATCACACAAAGTTTGCCCCGAGCGGGACTCGAATCCGCGACCGTCGGAACAGAAGGCAGGGTCACTACTCGTACCAACTGGACCAATCCGGCCGTCAAAATAAATAATGAAATACATCATGTATAAAAGAGTTCATTGATACAGTACTCAAACTACAAGGCTACCCACGACTCGAAACTATTGTAAAAAAAGAAAAGTGTCTATTACCGTTCATACCGTCCGTAAAATTAAAATTGAAATTAAATATTCTTATAGCTCCGTTTCTGTTCGGGAACTTAAACGTATTGCATGTTAGATTAACCTGTAGTTTGTAGATACTTTACATATATAGTACAAATGTCGTGCGCAGTTGTAATTGAGTCGCAGACTATTATTGTTCCTAGTTTATTATTATACTTTAGTAATGTGTATGTTTGTAACTTGTAACTATGCCTTTTATAAATAATTAAATAAATACCGTTCTGTCTAATCACGAGAAATTTCTACGAAAGCCTAATTTCGCCGAGTGCAGTTCAAGGTAGAAACCATTTTAGACCGACAGTGAAAATTACGTGTTTCCTCGACGTTTTCATAATATAGCGATATTTACTACGTTTAATTAAAACACAGTGTAACATGGGCCGCAGTGACCACGTGACCACTTACCATCAGGTGGGCTGTGCGCTCGTCTGCCTATACCATCGACGTAAAAAAAAACATAGACAATGCACAGCCTAAGGCCTCGCGCAGGGACCAGTGACGCGATAAGCGAAGCGTCGACGTAAAATAATACTTATTACGTAGTGAATAAGCGCGATACAACGCTACTCCATTAACACCATCATACATCGACATGGAGATGTATGTATAATGTTGCAATCTTTGGAGATTTTTGACCCCCGCTTTCTGTAGCAAACCCCCCCTCACGCCTCCGCCCAGTAAAACGTTACGTTACCACCAAGTGACCATTTTTAGTAAAATTTTTATATAATTTTTATAATTTTTTTACCTAAAAAATAAAAAACTTGGGACATTTCACACATATTGATTGACCTAGCCCCAAACTAAGCAAAGCTTGGACTATGGATGCTAGACAGCGATATAAATACTTATATAGAGAAATACATACATATATATAAATACCAACATCCATGATTCGAGTACAAACATTCGTGTTCATCACACAAAGTTTGCCCCGAGCGGGACTCGAACCCGCAACCATCGGAACAGAAGGCAGGGTCACTACCAACTGGACCAATCCGGCCGTCAAAAGAGTCATAATTATATGGTGTAAACAACCACCCGAAGAAAGTCGATGTCTGTTTGTCCCTATGTATGCTTAGATCTTTAAAACTACCTACGCAACGGATTTTGAAGCGTTTTTTGTTTGTTTTTTGAAGAGGAAGGTTTTCGTATGTAATTTGTTATAGTTTAACGCTCAATTCCCGCGGGAACGCTATAACCGAATTCCACGCGGAAGAAGTCGCAGGCAGAAGCTAGTTAATATTATAAATGCGAAAGTAACTTGTCTGTCTGTCTGTGACCTCTTCACGCTCCAACCGCAGCACCGATTTGGATGAAATTTGGTATGGAGATAGTTGGAGTCCCGGGAAAGGGCATAAGGCTACTTTTCCGGAAAAACGCATAGTTTCCGCGCGAACGCGATAACCGAATTCCACGGGGTGAAGTCGAGGCCAGATGCTAGTCGATTTATAAGACGTTATGACGTCAAAATAGGTCGTCTGCACAGGTCGTCCGTCTGCATGACCGTGTATTGCAGATGATAGCAGTAAAAATAATAATGTAATTAAATATTCCATGTCCTATTACAGAAACGGGTCACCTCTAAAAAACGGCGTCGCGACATCTGATCTGACAGTTCAAAAATGGCCTTGCCGTTGCCTTTGTTGCTGGAGATCTTCTACTATCTAAAGTCCCGCGCTTTCCCATTTCAAAACGCTTCAATGTATTTAAAAAGCACCACCAACACTCTCAACACATGTGTGCGTGCTGAGACAGCCATCAACTATGCGTTGAGTGTGTTGGTGGTGCTTTTTAAATAATAATAAAAAAAATAAAGCGGTTTGAAATGTGAAGGCGCGGGACTTTAGATAGTAGAAGATCTCTACCTTACCGTCTGAGAGATGACTTGTAATGGATTTTTCGCTGCGTAGAGATAAACCCGTGAAGCCGTGGTAGCCTAGTGGTTTGATCTACAGCCTCTCATAGAGAGGGTCGGGGGTTCGAATCCGGCTCGCACCTCTGACATTATTTATTGTGCGAAATTCAATTTGAATTTACCACTGAGCTTTTCCAATCAACCACCACAACACACAAGCCTATTTACGGCCCACTGCTGGGCACAGGCCTCCTTTCATCACGAGAGGGTTTGGGCTATAGTCCCCACGCGGGCCCTATGCGGACTGGGGACATCACACATCCTTGAATTACTTCGCAGATGCGTGCAGGTTTCCTCACGATGTTTTCCTTCACCGAAAAACACAGTGGTAAATTCAAACTGAATCTCGCACATAAATAATTTCAGAGGCCGTGGCTGAAACCGTGGTAGCTTAGTGGTTTGACCTACCGCCTCTCATGCAGAGGGTCGGGGGTTCTAATCCGACTCGCACCTCTGAGCTTTTCGCTGCGAAGTAATTCAAGGATGTGTGTTAAGTCCCCAATCCGCGTTGGGCCCGCGTGGGGACTGTAGCTCAAACCCTCTCGTGATGGGAGGAGGTCTGTGCCCCGCAGTGGGCCGTAAATAGGCTCATATTAAACACACTATTATCGGGACTTAATCGCGTAAAAACTATTTGTATTTTACCTCGACGTTTCGGCCGCGATGCAACGGCCGTGGTCACGAGAAGACTGAAGTGACGGTATCAGCATATTTTTCTTGTCGCGCGGGTGGTTCGAACTACCCGCACTTGATTTTTATTAATGTCACTCGGAATGTCAACAGGCCGGCACACAACACTAACAATGTCCGCAGATTTATCTGAAGGGGTATCTCGTCGCTTACACTTGCTGATTCCACGACGTCGATAACTTGAAATCATCCTCCCTATTGAAGTTAGGATGTTTTTTGATTTCCACCGCTTCGCGTACCATTCTTGAGTAGAAATGACGTTCAGTGGAAAGAATTTTGGGTTTATGTAATTCTATCCAGTGATTTGGTCCCGATTCCAGCAAATGCTCAGCAACGGCAGATTTATTCACCTGGCGATTCTTAACAGCTTTTTACGCGATTAAGTCCCGATAATAGTGTGTTTAATATGAGTGTGTATCGCGAAAGTTTGAGACAACGTAAATAGGCTGTTGAGGTGGTGGTGGTAGAGATAGACAACGATAAAATAGCAAGCACCTCCAAAAGGAGTATTTCAACGTGTTTAATAAAATATTCACGGAAGAGTGTGTAAGCATTGTTTACGGCTGTATCAACAGTAGCACGCACACATGGCTTGGGACTTTGGGAGTATTGGTGGTGCTTTATAAACGCTTTCACAAATAGGTACAGGCTGTTTTCACACCTCCGCCGCGGATTGTAAATAGCGGTACCGCTGAACATTTGCGATCGTTTGTCCATTATACACATCCTTGACGCCGTTCACATCTCCGCGTTCAAACCGCTATTTCAGTTCCGCGGCGGAGGTGTGAACGGCGTCAAAGATGTGTATAATGGACAAACGATGGCAAATGTTCAGCAGTACCGTTGTTTCCACGAACCGGGAGACGAGCTGTCGGTAGGCCTCCAACAAGATGGAGTGACGACCTCGTGAAGGGCGCGGGAAACCGGTGGAAGCAAGTAGCACAGGACCGGTCTGAGTGGCGAGCCTTGGGGGAGGCCTATGTCCAGCAGTGGACGTCTTTCGGCTGAAATGATGAAGTGTTTTGAACTTTGTAGGAGCGGTAGGCCTTCTTCTTGAAGAAGTCGTCGCTCCATCTTGATGGAGCGACGACTTAGAGTCTCCCCACATCTATATCGACGCGGAATCGGCGACAGCCGGGGGCCTATCCTGTTCCCTATCCTTCTATCCCATGTTCCCTAATCCCATGTCCCCTATCCTCCCTTAACTCATACGCCCTATCCTCCCCTTTCAAGTTCGACAACGCATTGGTGACGCCTCTGGTGTTACAAATGTCTATAGGCGGCGGTGGCCGCTTACCACCAGGTGGGTCGTCTGCCTGTTAGTCAATCTTTTTACATAAAAATAAAGGTTTATGTCCACGCAGTAAGAAGAGCTAAGCATTCATGATTCGGCCGACATTTTATGTTGCTATCAATCAGTAAATCAGTCAGAAACAGTAAAAAAATAGTTTTATACATATATACTAGATTCTGCCCGCGACTTCGCCCGCGTGAAATTCGGTTATCGCCCTCCCGCGGGAACTATTATGCGCTTTTCCGGGATACAAAGTAGTCCTTTCCCGAGACCCGAAATTTCTCCATGCCAAATTTCATCTCAATCGGCCCTGCGGTTAAAGCGTGAAGAGATAACAGAAGGACAGAGTTACTTTCGCATTTATAATATTAATATGGATATGGATATATATTGATTGGTATCGCGAAAGTTACAGTGTACGAAAACTGGTTCTGCTACAAGAATGCAGTAAACAGAACAAAAATGTTGGTCAGTTGGTTTGTTTTGGGTATTGAAATGTTATCTAGTATTTTGTGAATAGAGTGAATCATGGCTAGGAGAGGAGATAAGAATGACCAGCACTCTACAAACTTGATTAATTTGCCCAAGGTCATAGAATACTAATAAGATAAATATACTAGCTGACCCCGCGGACTTCGTACCGCCATAGTTTTTTTGGGTGGGTATGAAAAATAGCTTACGTCCCATTCTCAGCCCTACTGAACATACACACCAAATTTCATAAGAATCGGTCGACCCATTTCGGAGGAGATTGGTTACAAACACTGTGACACGAGAATTTTAAATGTTAGAAATATATAAATAACTTAGATTTTGTCTGAAACTTTAAAAATTTAAAACAAACAAACTGTTTTAGAGGAAAATTGGTGTGGTCATAGTGTTAGGTACACAGATTATGTAAAATTGCCATACCCTAACAAGGTATTATCTTATTTTTTAAACAAAGGAACAGATAACCGGTAATCCCAGGAGAAAGTTGGGAAATGGGAAAAAATGGTTCCAAATAGAAGATCAATTACCCAACTGAAACAGGCAATCATCCCCTTTTGTAAATTACTTATATAAAAAACCTAGGGGAAATTTTTATCCTTAAGTCTTAAGTACAATCAAGCACTGCATTATTCAGAAAACGCGTATATTGTATGGCATGCACTATATACCTATAACAAATTGCCGTTGGAGATTAAAATAATGGATTTAAACAATTTTAAAAGGAAATTAAATATTATATTGATAGACAAATGTAAATGACTTCATAGCAGATAAGATTTAATTATTATTCATTCAATTTAATTTAGTTTATTTTCTTTTTTTGTTTGTGTTATTGTCCTTGCATGTACCTACCTTATATATTTGTATGCCTTCGGTAGTTTATAGAGAGACATCACATATAAATTGTACCATCTTACCTACTATTACTACCTGTAAACACAAATAAATAATTTGATTGATTGATTGGATTGATTGATTAAGAGATGTGTGTAGCAAATATGAAATTTTACAGTGGCGGCCCCAGGATTTTTGTTCAGGGGGGCTTGGCCCCAAGACTTTTGTTTGACTGGGGCATGGCCCAGCTGGGTGAAATAAATAAAGATCACAATTACAGTTAGATGATTTTGGGGGGGCTTGAGCCCTCTGGTGATTGGTCGCAAACTGACGTTGATCTGGACCCATCTCCATAAACATGAAAGAGTTAAGGCACATTTTTTTTTTAATTTACAGAATGGGAGAACAGCCTAGTTTCAGTTGGGTAATTGGTCCTCCATTCGGAACCATTTCACCCATACATCACATAAGATAAAAATAATGCATGATTTAATATGAATACACAAATGCATGTAAGTGTATAAAATAGGTGTGTGAAGTCCCCAATCCGCACTGGGCCCGCATGGGGACTATAGCCCAAACCTTCTTGTGATGGGAGGCCTGTGCCCAGCAGTGGGATGCAAATAGGCTGTAGTAGTAGTAGAAGTTTGCTGCCTCCTTTTATATGATTGTTGACACTATACTCTACTCGTGAACAACACAAAGTATGTACTATGTTATAAACAAATGCCGAGATCTTCTGATTCTGAAATTCGAATGTATTCCTATGAATTATAATGCTGATTTTTTAATCTAATTAAGATGATTTCATACTTTCATGCTAACTTACGTTTGTCCGGCTTGCTGCGGAGATTCATCGTTTTTAGGGTCTAAAAACAATTCCCCGCCTTGGTGCACCCATTTTCCACTTAGAGGGAGACTTTCAGCATCAGCATGTCGCAGACAAAAGTACAATTTTCCACTATCACTCGGCACTGTGACTTCAATATCAGTCCTCCATTCTTCAGTTTTGATCTCACGCAATTCATAATCAGCACTAATAACATCACAGCTACTGCCCCGCAGAGCAACGTTAGGGCTTATCCTCCACGAATAATGACCCAAGAACGAACCACCACGCACGTTTAATAAATATTTACATTTATTCTCAACACACGATTTATCAAGCACTTTCAAGGAAACTATCCACGGTTTTCGTTCCGTATTCACCAATGCGTGCACGTTAATAATTAGAAATAATATTAAACCACAAGTCCGAATCACTTTCGCTGTTGAAAACATTTTTTCAGACGCGTAAATGCGAAAAATAATATATGCGATCGCATATATCTATAACGACATGTTTGTCTCGCTTGACAGTTCGGCGGCAAGTATGTTGCTGCCGGACGGAACTGCAGTAAAAATTGAGTGCTTCAGGAGTATTTTGTCATATCCGGGCACTTAAATATGTACTTTAATATAATAAAGATTTAATGAAAACATAATGAAAAATATGATTTTTTTTTCGTCGACCTCAAAAAAGGGAATGTTGTATTCACTTATGTCGTATTTTATATTTTTATCAAAATGAGGGTAATCAAAATGTCGGTCAAAATTATTATCGTATCGTAACGTAACATGAGCAACTGAGCAATTTCATATTTCATTTGATCATTATGTGTTAGCAATTATAAATGAACAAATTATATGAAAACTAAGATAACGAAAATTTAAAATTAACAGTTTATTTCAATTTAAAGTCACTTGAAACTGAAAATGAATTATCAAAAGAATAGTTTTTGAACATACTCACAAACACAGTGTTGCAAGAATATTAAGAGATCCTCAATTATGTTTTTTCTTTAGTGAACACACGATCAATTTGAGGGAAACTGAACTGACAAAAGGGCGAGGCATTTCGACGCATGTGCCCTTAGTAGATATTATCTTTACAGAATAGTAGTGATTTTGTAATTAATAGACAGTAATGCAGGCTATTTGTTATTTAATTTACTTATACCATAAATTGACAAATGGTTTTCATTGTTATGAAAATTAAAATTCTTCGCATTCTAGATTTAATACAATAAACCGACTGTCTATCAAGCAAGTGATTGCGAGGTCTATCTAAAAATCTTATATGTAGCATGTATCATATTTTGAGTGGGGAAAATTATTAATGTAATCTGGCAATCCTTATCTAATGTCAAATAATCGCTATGTTGGCTGCTTTGGTTTGCAGCACCGGATGATTTCGGCTGTCAAAAAACGAGTGTGTTGGCTCAATTTTTAGGCAAATATAATCAATTATCACCTAATTACATTTTATAATGACTGTTACATTGTTTTAATTCTCGTTAAAATAATTTAATTACCTTACCGCCGCGTCCTTGTCTTGGACGTCGCCGCTGTCTTTGTTTAAAGTTTTTGTTATATCATCATGAATTCGTGCAGTGTATAAATTATTGTTTTTGTGTATTTTCTTTTTGATATTGTTGTAATGGAGGTGCGGGAGGCTGGAGATGGGGCTGCGGCGGGGGATTTTGTTCGGGTGCCGTCGAAAAGATACACTTGGGCGGAAGTTAGACAAGCCGTACATGATTTGAGAAAGGAGCTCTGCTCCCTCTCGACAATGGTTCCCATGGCTATATCTTTTCGGAAACTTGGCAGCGGGAAGACGAGGATCTATTTCCTGAGGACCCCGCAGAACGGGTGGGAGATAACACTGTTGTACACCGACGTGACATCCACACCTCTTCCGAATAACACCAGGTAAGTTTCAGTAGATTACTTGTTCAATTTAGTGTGCCAATAAACAAAGAACACATTTGATTTGACTGCCAGGTCAGATTTTTGGAATTCCTGAGGCAGAGGCTGGAAAAACTGTAGATTCCTGGGTTTCTATTGAAAAAATATGTAGTTCTAAAGAATTTGACCTAAATCGTAGGTCTGTGTACAAGGCCTGAAATCCTTAGATCTGGCTTCACTGTCTCTATGGCTAGTAGACTAGTAGTTTGGGCTGTGTTGTCCGTCACTCAGTCAGTAATTGAAGAGTTTTATGGATGTTGATTAATATCTGCAATAAGCCCAGTTCATTAATATGTGTAAAAGTGTGTAGATATTAGAATATTCAACTTTATTTTTTTCCTTTTGGAATCAGCGCTCAGTCGCAAGACTATAAGCTGATATTTTGAATGACAATTGACACATAGGTGAAGAGGCCAATGCCTCCAGTGGCTGTTCATACTACAGATGTAGTCCTTTTCAGTCTTTTAATAGTCAGGGATGGCTTCAGAAGTTCGTTCGATTATTCAACTGTACATAAAAAATGTTACAAAGAGTAACTAAGGTGACAATGGATATCCTGTTCAGTAGCCATTGGCTTATCATTAATAGATTCATATCTTTTATTACTCCTTATAAGTGTATCTACATTTTCGTAGTCATAACTGATTAACAAACTTGGTTGCTAATTATGACTTGCACTTTGTAGATTCAATGTCAAAATTACCTTTTCTGTATACAGAGTTCAAAAAACTTGCATTTGTTTACATTGATTTACGTACAGGTTGTGGTGTTAAGACCAGTATTTGTGTGCGGGTATTATTAATTTATATTGTAACAAAAAATATTGAGACATCTTAACCTCCGTCTGTTTTTGTTTTAAAGTCTTAAGTCCAACTTTTTTTTGTTTACAACTCTACTATTTGAACGCCTGTGGATTGGAAATGTATAAAGGTACGAATGCAAGTGTTCAATGTTTCAAATTTTCAGATAAACAGACGCACCAAATGTGTTTTCAGTAAAATGCAAGCGGCATGCACTTGTGGCACTTTGTATATTTTTATTGTGGAAAAACACAGTTCCTGTGGGAACTCTATAACCGTATTGCATGCGGACAAAATGGCAGGCAGAAGCTAGTAACCTGTATTGAACAAAGCAATAAAACAAAGTTTTCCACAGCTAATGTGTGCATGTCAAGTGTCTTATGAATTTTAATTAGTTCTCAATTGTGAAACAAAGAGAATGAAAGTGTTGTTCAACTCAATATGATATGATTTAATTCATTATTTACGTTGTATGTAGACTCCATTGCTCATTAATATAAGTTTTTGGCGTAGCCGTGGTGGCCTAGTGGTTCGACCTACCGCCTCTCATGCTGAGGGTCGGGGGTTCGATTCCGGCTCGCACCTCTAAGTTTACTTGTGTGCGAAATTCAATTTGCATTTACCACTGAGCTTTTCGGTGAAGGAAAACATCGTGAGGAAACCTGCACGCATCTGCGAAGTAATTCAAAGATGTGTGTGAAGAACCCAATCCGCACTGGGCCCGCGTGGGGACTATAGCCCAAACCCTCTCGTGATGAGAGGAGGCCTGTGCCCAGCAGTGGGACGCAAATAGGCTGTAGTAGTGTAGTATAAGTTTTTGGCGTAATAAGCACAGTGTAAAAAAAAATACCTATATAGTGGTCTAGTTAAAAAAAAACCGGCCAAGAGCGAGTCTGATTCGTTTATATGAAGGGTTCCGTAGCTACCCAACATTATCCCATATCTCGAAAACTATGTGACCGATTTTGTAAAAACCAATTTTCGTTTGAAGTTCTTGTTGAATTAAATCTATTTCCATTTACAATTTTTCACTCCATAGATAGTTAAAAAAGCTACAGGGGGGGGGACACTTTTTACCACTTTAGAAGCAATTATCTCACAAAATACTGAAACTCCCAAGGAACCTACATGCTAAATTTCAGCTCTCTACGACTAGTAGTTTCGGCTGTGCGTTGTCATCAGTCAGTCAGTAGCAGAAGAGCTTTATATTGATTGATTGAAGTTTGGTTTTAGATTGTAGCCTTTAGGTATATGACGTAGAGTAGAAAATATTTTCAACATCAACATTCCTAGATAGAAACATAATTAGCTAATGAAAGTGATTAAGTCATTCGTATTTACATACAACAGGTCATTGACCTGTTAATCTACCATTTATGCATTTATAAATAATGCTTATCTCTTACATATTTTATTATGACAACCTTTAGAATGTGCGATAAAATTCTGTTACCATTACCATACATATGAAATGAATGCAATGGGGACTATCGTTTCTTTGCTCACCAGTTGGCGCCACTGTTGACTAAGGTCCAGAGGTATAGCTGTCAAAGGCGACTCTATGCGCCGAAACTAAGTTTTAAATCTTGAATCTCATTAAGTTTATTAATTATAAATAACTATCATCATATCGAGTAGCTATGTCGCATTGTTGTGGAGTTCCGTTTTGTTCGGAATTTTTATTTTTGTTTCATAGCGTTCACATTCATCGCCAAGTAATCCATATTTGCGTTAATTTCACGAAGGAGATCACTTATCGACAGGTAAATTAAAGAAATTAATCATTTATATCACGAAGACCGCCAAAACCAGTGAAAAGTGAATGTTATTGGACCTCACGCGACACTAGCGCCTCTAGTGGCAAATTCACACGCGATAGACCCATTTTAGTAAGGCGTATTTCGAAAACCATATCGGTATCTGTCTAAAGGATGCAATTTAAAAAAATCCGATTTTTTGGTTCGTTACTTTTAGTGTGGTTTTTGTGATAACTGGTGCGTGCCGTCCAAGTACCATCTATGTGACGTCACACGGATCTTTCGCTCAAGAACGCTGTACAGGTTTACACAACTTAGAAGGCGAGTGGATTAAGCAATAATAGACTCTGCGTCAACGCGTTAAGTGCTTAGTTATACGAATGAGCGCTACGCGCAGAACTAATTCTATGCTCAGAAGGGTTACGTACTCATTTTTGACTTGCGCCCAAAAGAATGAGGACTTTTTAAATTTCGATTTTAAGTAGGTATGAAATTGACGACTTACGAGAATACTTTTCAAACTTTCTTAACTAGCTAATTATAAAATTGTTGTCAAACTCACGGTTTATTAAAAAATGGCTTGGTATAATAGGGCACACATCGACGTACACTACACCCAAGTCGGTTATTATTAATTAATATTATTTCATGTAAATTATGAGTCATGTTTTTAAATTTAGACTAGAAATAAAAGTTTATCAACACCAACTGCATACGAAATCAAACTGAGCAAATTGATTTCCAACAACCTCGTTTTCTTCCAGACTTGAATGGAAGCCTCTAATCGAATCTAACGTGGCTCTCGGCGTGAACTCTGGCAAGTGGTCTCGCGAAGAGCAACTTCTGTGGGAGAGACAGCGAGTGGCAGCCTGCGGGATAGCTTCTTACGAATTACACGAGAGCGGACGAGTTCTATTCCCCTGTTCATCCTTGCTGTTCGCTTGCGAAGACGAGGGAACACAGGTGAGATTGGCTAGTCTAATTTCTTGTTTAGTTTCGTAAAGCATGCCTTCAGACTCATCACAATGCAGAGCTGGATTTACGAGGACATTGGAGATTTATAGATTCGAGCTCGCGTGTCAAATAGCAATAGCACGCTCTCATGATTTTGAAACATTTCGAGGGGCCTCGCTCGAAAAGTATTGATAGGTCTCTTTGACTTTTGGTCATTTACGATTTTGTCTCAGACAGTCTGTGTGCGGTTTTTCTGAGATTGGCTACTCCCCTGCATATAGACAGAAGCCATTATTTAAAGAGAAGAAGAAAAAGGCTACTACCCTACATAGTTGTCCGTAAAAAAAAAAAACCGGCAGAGCGTTGGAGATGTTTTTGGTGTTGTAAATATCTTTAGACAGTGTTTGGTATGCCTGCTCGGCAAGTGAGCTGTAGCAGTGGGGGCGATGCAGGTGAGATGATTAGGTAGTGTACTTTCTTCGCTAGGTGGTGACCAACTCATCACACTGCAGAAACGCAAGGGACCTTCAAAAAGCAGTAGGTAATAAGGGCCCCTTCCAATAAGTTATCTTCGAGACTTAGTGGCGTTGGTGTCGGCCAAGGCAGCCATTGTTCATTTTGCGCGGTTTGACATTTGACAGCTATGCATCCTTCCAATCACCTCGAACGCAGTCTCCAACGCCATTAGCGCCTGCCTGACCAAAAACACGGTGGCCCTCATTGTTGCAGTCGCCGCCGCT
>OZ020298.1:2156721-2290622 GCA_963971205.1 Aethes cnicana | reverse complement strand
GGCCCGAGCACGCCAGGTGAGACTGGAGTGACGAGCACCCCGCTCGCCGACTGTGCCCGCGGCGCCGGCGCTGGTGTGCGCACGCGGCGCGCGGCGACGTGTGGCTCGCGGGCCCGCTGCGCCCCAAGCGGCTCACCCACGCCTGCGCGCGGCCCGAGCACGCCAGGTGAGACTGGAGTGACGAGCACCCCGCTCGCCGACTGTGCCCGCGGCGCCGGCGCTGGTGGCGCACGCGGCGCACGCCCACTGTGTCTGCGGTGCGCTCGCGCTGTTCGCGATGTATGAGCTGAGATGAGAAGGGCACTTGAGCGAGACTCAAAAGGAAAGTCTGGCTGAGAAATTTTGTAATTTTGATAAAGTCTAATCTAAAATGGAGGTATAATTTGTATTACTGCGCCCGTACAGGATTCCAAAGTGGTGTATCTATCAGTGTTCCAAATAGGCATGACGACAACTTTTTTTCCTTAGTCTATCAGGAAGATTATTGAAAAGTATTTGACACGTATTTTTTCTATCTTCACGTAATCAAACTTATTCGGAGATATATTGAGTTGAAATGTCGCGTGCCGTCACGGTTAGGTACGATTTATACCTAACGGTGATGTAGTTAGCCCCCGCTCTCCAACTTTAATGCGTTTTAACTTGGTCATTCTTTGTTAATTTAATAAAACAAAAAATACGTGTCTAATATTTTTTTATTACCTGACTGACGGACTAATTAGAATTTCGATTTCTTCGCCCTGTCGTCATCCCTATTTTGTATCTGTTAGTGTTGTTTATTTTCGGAACGCAATAAATGAGATCGATACGAATATTATAAGTGCAAAAGTAACTCTGTCTGTATATTACCTTTTCACGTTTCAATGGTCCAGTCCATGGATATACTCGTAGTTAGTCCCGCGGAAGGACATAGGCTCCTTTTTATCCCGGAAAAATGTATTCCCGCGGGAACGTGACAACCGAATTCTCTACGGGGTTCCAAAGTGTACTAAATAATGTATCAGTGTCGTGTATTTTAGGAATGCAATTAATAAATTATGTATATGAAAAATAGCTTTCCGCTGAGTTGGTTTAACGTTCTGGTTAAGGGCAAATCGCTATTAAATTTCTAACGAAGCGTGCCCGATGTAGCCAATTATTCCGTATGAGATTTTACCCGCGACTTTGTCTGCAGGGAATTTAGCACTATATTTCCAAAGCCCTTTTTCCAGGATACTTTTAAAACCTCTTCCGGGATTACGGGATTTCTGGGATTCCCGGGATTTCTATCCAAAGTCCTCTTCCAGGTTACAAACTATCTGTTTGCCACATGCAAATTGTTTTAGCCGTTTTAGCGTGACTGAGCAACAAACATCTAAACATCCAAACACACAAACTTTTAGCTATATTATAATGATATGATAAATGATTAAGTTTTTAATTTATAAATTAAACCCTCTTATAAGAGGGTTTACTGCGAAAGATGGCAACGTCGCAAATAGCTGGCATATATTTTGCAGTTTTCATTAATTTCTGAATATTACCGAATGAAAACATGAATTATCGCTCTATGGTTGAATAAAACATTAAGTATAGATTGCAACAGTTATCATAGGAACACCAAATTTATAGTATTATGGAAGTAATATCTTTTGAAAACTTTCCATCGCAGTTTCCATGGATTTTAATGTAATTTTAACATTTGAATGCCTAACCAACAAATATAAAACGAGACGCGTTATTCAACCATAGAACGATATCTTCCTTTTTAACGCATTCAGTGCCACCGACGCATATGTGCGTTTTGCTGACTTTCCCGCAGTGCCTTGAACGCACATGTGCGTTGCAATGTTCCCTTAATGACAGATGTGGCACCTGACGAAAGTTCGTAAAACAGAAGTGGCAGTGAATGCCTTCATTTAGCAATTTTGAGAAATTTATAAAAACAGCGAAACATTCGACAGCTGTATGCGACGTTGCCAACTTTCGGGATAAACCCTCTTAACCCTCTATACCTCATTACAGTGCGCATTCCAGACTGACAGACGAGCCGCGGCAGGCGGGCGTTCCCTGTTACGTCACTCAGGAAGAATTCTCCCGATACACCGGCTTTTGGTGGCAGCCGTGCTCAGATGGTGAGTTTATTATTATTAATATTAATAAATGTCCCAGATCGCAGGTTTCTGTGGCCCGAACCGAAGGTGAGGGCCATAAATATGGATCTGGGGCTTTACGAATTACCGCCCGTGGTTTGTCAAAAGTTTGACGTCTTGCCTTGGCCAAGAAGTGAGATTTTCTCTCCGCGTAGCGGGCAGAAAATCCCACTTTATTAGTAAAACTGTATTACAGTTCCCAGTTGTAGCCCTTCTAAATTAACATTTAATAGACATGCTAATTATGCTAATAATTTAGGTAAAATTATAATACATTTGAAATTGAATAAATTATAGGTATAAAATAGTTTTTTTTTTAATAAACATACATTATCAATAACTTATTTACATTGGACTAGGTATTTTTCTTAAATAAATATATCACGTATCATGACTAGTTACAATGACTTCTAAATTATTAACTTAATTTTTAACAGACTTAGAAAAAAAGTGGAGGTTCTCAATGGGGGCTATCGCGTGTGAATTTGCCACTAGAGGCGCTAGTGTCGCGTGAGGTCCAATAACATTCACTTTTCACTGGTTTTGGCGAGCTTCGTGACATAAAAATGTGACATGAAACAAAAAAAAACATCCGATCAAAACGGAACTGCAGAACATTGCGGCATAGCTACTCGATATGATGATAGTTATTTATTATTAATAAACTTAATGAGCTTCAAGATTTAAAACTTTGTTTCGGCGCTGATCTTATAAAGTCGCCTTTGACAGCTATACCTCTGGACCTTAGTCAACAGTGGCGCCAACTGGTGAGCAAAGAAACGATAGTCCCCATTCGTCTGTACGTTATATTATATGGGCGCTAGCTAAATGAAAAAATCTATTTCAACCCCAACCATATATTGATTTTTACAAACATTTTAAGCGAGAGACCTCATCATGTTCTTATTGACATGTATTAATGAACTCTTTTATACATGATGTATTTCATTATTTATTGACATTTTGAGACTGTCGACATCTATGGAATTTATATTTATTTGACAATGTAGGCCATCTCCATGTTTTTTTTTTCTGGACCCTTGGAGACTATACATCTCTAAGATCTTAGATTTAAGTTTAAGTTAGGGACTATACATCACTTCAATGTAATTTTAGTACGTACCTATATGTATACTTTATACATGTAATGTAAATGTGGAAATTTTGAAAAAAGGCTTTCTGCTTGAGTATGTTGCGGCGCTTCTTCTCAAGCCTAGGTCTAGGAAGCGCTGGTAAATTCTTGACGTGTAAAAGTGCCCCTATGTGGCCAATTTGCTGAATAAATGATTGAATTTGAATTTGTTTATGTTGTTAATTTCAGACGACGTATTTAGGATAGTCTATGAAGAAGTGGACGAAAGCAACGTGAAGATATTCAGTTTCCCTTCATCACAATCGAGCAGCGGCGAGGTCGAGGAGTTCAGGTAAAATACGCTATAGAAAATATACCAAAACTAGTCGTTTACCCGCGACTTAATCTCGCTTAGACTTAGAATTTGGGTACCCGATGATACTTTACATATAGATGGTTATAGTTATAGAAGTATTAAAAAAATTGTATGACCCCTGGAAACCTTGTTCCCGTGGAAATATCGGGTTGAAAGGTAGCCTATGTTATTCTCGGGGTCTCAGACTATCTCCATATCAAATTTCATCCAAATCGGTCGAGTTGTTTCGACGTGAAGGAAGGACAAAAGACAAACAGTCAAACAAACAAGCAAACAAACAAACACACTTATAATATTAGTATGGATATCAAATACTGCCCGCGACGTCGTATGCGCATCTCCTCTAGCGCTTATACACTTTGCGTTCGGCTCGCCATCTAGCTTCAAGTAGCGGTAGCAACTGCCAAACGGTCGGGTAATCGGTTCAGCCACTGGACGCTAGATGGCGATCTAGTGTTAACCCTGGTTTCGGAGCACGCACTACAGTATAGACTCTGCCACTCTTCTTGTATCATTTATCTATGGTTTTAATATAGGCTGGTTTTGCTCTGGTTTTATTTGTTTATTGAAATGTCTTCATTTTTCAGATTTCCCAGAGCAGGGACGCCTAATGCCAAATCTATATTACGACTGGTCACCTTTAAAGTACAAAAGGCTTCATCGACAGTTCTAGATTACTATTATGAGGGAAACTCAGAAACGCAGAGTAAGTTTAATATCTTATATATAAAATTCTCGTGTCACAGTGTTTGCAACCAAACCCCTCCGAAACGGCTCAACCAATTTGCATGAAATTTTACAAACAGATAGTTTGTAACCCGGAATAAGCTACCTACCTATTATCCAGAAAATCCCGGGAAATCCCAGAAAAAAAGGCCTGCTGAGTTTGTTGCGGCGCTTCTTCTCAAGCAATCAAGCTTCTCTTATCTTCTCAAGTTTCTTTTTTTCTGGGATTTCCCGGGATTTCCTGGAAAATAGGTAGGTAGCTTATTACTACTACTACTACTACTACAGCCTATCTGCGTCCCACAGCTGGGCACAGGCCTCCTCTCATCACGAGAGGGTTTGGGCTATAGTCCCCACGCGGGCCCAGTGCGGATTGGGGACTACACACACATCTTTGAATTACTTCGCAGATGCGTGTAGGTTTCCTCACGATGTTTTCCTTCACCGAAAAGCTCAGTGGTAAATTCAAATTGAATTTCGCACATAAGTAAACTTAGAGGTGCGAGCCGGAATCGAACCCCCGACCCTCGGCATGAGAGGCGGTAGGTCGAACCACCAGGTAGCCAGGTAGCTTATTCCGGGTTACAAACTATCCGTTTGCCAAATTTCATGCAAATTGGTTGAGCCGTTTTAACGTGATTGGGCAACAAACATCCAAACATCTAAACATCCAAACACACAAACTTTCAGCTTTATTATATTAGTAAGGGGTACAAGAGTAAATTTCCGTTGCAATATTATGCTCATGTTTATACTGCTTCTAGCCTTATTTCTTGAGGCTTGTTATTATAAATATACATATTAAATGTGCGGAATATATATTTTTAATAATCAGTTAAGAGGGTTTACTCCGAAAGTTGGCAACGTCGCAAATAGCTGTCAAATGTTTTGCTGTTTTCAGTAATTTCTGAATATTACTGAATGAAAACATGAATTATCGCTCTATGCTTGAATAAAACATTAAGTATGGATTGCAACAGTTATCATAGGAACACGAAGTTTTCATTATTATGGATGTAATATCATTTGAAAACTTTCCATCGCAGTTTCCATGCATTTTAATGTAATCTAATTATTTGAATTCCTAAGCCACAAATATAAAACGAGACGCGTCATCCAACCATAGAATGATATCTTCCTTTTTAATTCAGCAATATTGAGAAATTAATGAAAACAGAGAAACATTTGACAGCTCTATGCAACGTTGCCAACTTTCGGGATAAGCCCTCTTAAGTTCTAATCCATTATTATATAAAATTGCCTTGTATAGGAAAATGTAATTTTAATAGTATTATGTGCTAATGAAACATTACTTCATTGATTGTTTGTTGTAAAACTGGAACATGATTGCCATCAATATTGACGTCGGATGGGCTTAAAATCAGCATTAGCTGTGCCCATACCCTTTTTCCATAATAAATGCCTATTATTTGTTAACCTACAGAGTGTCTGTGTGTTTTGTTAAACTTATAAATGGGACAATCAACTATTTCTTGTTGTTTTTCTGTTCCGTTTTCCAGGGGACAAAATGAGAGGGGTTTCTTAGGAAACCCGTTACTATATAGAATTCTAAGACGCTTAGAAAGTGATTCATTAGGGAAGGGATTGAAAATGGCAAAGAAACCCCACATTTAGTGTATTTAAACCCACAGAATAGCAGTTTTAAAAGTGGCCCAGGGGACAGTAACCATGGCAACTATTGACGTAAAAAAGTTGATTCACCCAAATACATGTTTCATGTTATTATAGAGAACAAACAAATTTGTATTAGTAAGGTAGAGATCTTCTACTATCTAAAATCCCGCGCCTTCACATTTCAAAACGCTTAAATTTTTCATCATTATTTAAAAATCATTACCAAAACTCTCAACGCATAGTTGACGGCTGTCTCAGCACGCACACATGTGTTGAGAGTGTTGGTGGTGCTTTTTAAATACATTGAAGCGTTTTGAAATGTGAAGGCGCGGGACTTTAGATAGTAGAAGATCTCTACTTATGATATTGTCCATATTTCAGCGGCGGACAGTTCCAGCGATGCTACGGAAGTGGTGGACATACGGTGGTTCGATTTGAGACAGTCCCTTAAAGAGACTTTCCCGTGGTTCGAGTATTTGGCGAGAGTCGGTTGGACACCCTGCGGGAAATTGTGAGTTGGAGTTTTCAAAGTATGTGTATGCAGCTGTACAGTCGAGTTCATTAATATATTATTATTATTATTATTCGAATAATAGGCGAGCAGCAATCTGGTGCTGGTATGCCTATATCACAATGTTCAGTATAGTCCTTTTTCGTTTTTTTAGTCTTTGTTTTTTGTTGATATATGATCACTTTTGGACCTTATTACAAGGAAGCAAGGTGTAAAAGTGTGTATATATTGGAGTTCTCCAACGATCATTCTTATCGATTATGTACAGTCGTACATAATTGTGCCTTAAAACACTACTACTACTACTACAGCCTATTTGCGTCCCACTGCTGGGCACAGGCCTCCTCTCGTCACTAGAGGGTTTGGGCTATAGTCCCCACGCGGACCCAATGTGGAGTGGGGACTTCACACACATCTTTGGATTAATTTGCAGATGCGTGCAGGTTTCCTCACGATGTTTTCCTTCACCGAAAAGCAGAGTGTTAAATTCAAATTCGAATTTCGCACATAAGTAAACTTAGAGGTGTGAGCTGGAATCGAACCCCCAACCCTCTGCATGAGAGGCGGTAAACACTCGTGTGATCTTATTATGAAACTCGCTTAGCGGCTCGTTTCATCGCGTGTTTCAAAGCATTATGTAAAAGTTGCATAAAATACTATTAAAGAAAAGAGTGGAATCGATTTATTACTAGCAACAGTAACAAAATCAATTTCATACTTTTTTTTTTTAACATCCCGAAAAACCTTGATTAACATGCTTAGAATCGATAGCTGTGTGTTAAATTTATCATCACAAAGATTTGCTTGACCCATATTTGGATACATATTTCTAAAATTGTGAAGAAATCCGCATTTTTATAATTACATAGAGGAATGAAACAAAAAGATTAGCAGCTCCCATACTAAAGTGCGTTGCCGGCAACGCGGGTTAACACTAGATCGACATCTAGCGTCCAGTGGCTGAACTATCACTACCGCTACTTGAAGCTAGATGGCGAGCCGAACGCAAAGCATATTTTATTGCTTAACAGTTTACAACTCACAACCCGAAGTCTCTGTGTAATAAGAGGATTCAAAAAAGATTTCTAGTTATAATATTAGTTGTAATTTTTTTAGAAATTTTCTTTGCGTTCGGTTCGCCATCTAGCTTCAAGTAGCGGTGATAGTTCAGCCACTGGACGCTAGATGTCGATCCAGTGTTAACCCGCGATCCGGACAACGCACTTTAGTATGGGAGCTGGCTACTTTTTTCATTTTATTCCTCTATGACAATAGGGATGACGACAGGGTGAAGAAATCGAAATTCTAATTTGTCCGTCAGTCAGGTAATAAAAAAATATTAGAGACGTATTTTTTGTTTTATCAAATTAACAAAGAATGACTAAGTTAAAACGCATTAAAGTTGGAGAGTGGGGGCTAACTACGTCACCGTTAGGTATAAATCGTACCTAACCGTGACGTCACGCGACATTTCAACTCAATATATCTCCGTATAAGTTTGATTACGTGAAAAAAGAAAAAATACGTGTCCAATACTTTTCAATAATCTTCCTGATAGACTAAGGAAAAAAAGAGTTGTCGTCATCCCTATTACTACACCTTTCAAATAAGTATATTTCTAAAAGTACAGTCAGCAGCAGAAGTAGATAAGCTGTCCAGGTGTTCAAAATGACCTACACACGACCTTATTCTTAAGACGTTAAGGGCGTGTGTAGGTCATTTTGAACACCTGGACAGCTTATCTACTTCTGCTGCTGACTGTACATGTTTCTATTTTTCTTTTAGCGTATGGGTCCAACTGCTAGATCGAAAGCAACAGCGGCTGGAGTTAGCTCTGATCCCGCTAGGCGAGTTCAGTGCCCCGGCGCACTACCCCGCCGCCCCGACGCCGCCCGCGCCCCGGGGCGACTGCTGCGGCGTCGACCAGGTCAGTCGGACACACAGACAGACATTTTTTAAATATATTATATTATATAGACTCCTATTTAAAGGACTGGTCAGATGGCGCTCAAGATCGAGAACGGTGGAAAAAGTGGTGGGACACAGCCGGCTCTTAATATTAATAATAATAATAATATATTATATTGACAGGCAGGCAGTTGATCCACTGATAAATGCCTGTATCCCAGTTGTTCTCAATTTAAGTATTTCTTGACCTGTTTAAGAATTTGTCATTGACATTTCGAGACTGTCGACATCTATGGAATTTATATTTATTTGACAATGGAGGCCATCTCCATATTATTTTTTTCAGGACCCCTGGAGACTATACATATCTAAGATCTTAGATTTATGTTTAAGTTAGGGACTATACATCCCTTCAATGTAATTTTAGTACATACCTATATGTATAATTTATACATGTAATGTAAATTTTGTAACTATGTGGAAATAAAAAAAGGCCTTCTAGTAGAGTTTGGTGCGGCGCTTCTTCTCAAGCAATTGGTCTAGGAAGCGCTGGTAAATACAGGTCACCTGATCGTAAGTATTCACTGCGGCCCATGGACACCGAAATCATATGATTTCTAAAATCTCGAATGCGTTGCCTACCCTGAGGTCTAAGTTGGAATGCCTCTGTGCCAGTAATTTCACCGACTGCCTTAACCCCCTACCGGTACACAACAGTCTATTTGGCGGCAGGTTAACGGTTAAGACGGTGGTACCAACCCGGACGGACCTAGCACCAGGATCGAAAACATCTTTATTTACGTTTTGAGATTAAAATATAATTTTAAAATTAAATTTACTCTTGCGCTTTCCCGTACACTTTTCATAATCAAATGTCATAATGTATTTCCGATGAGATTGCTGTTTCAACTATAATTGAGGAGACTGACCTCTGTAACACAGGTTTTCCTTGCTCAGAAGTCAGAGCCTTCAATACAAAATATGTAACTGATAATAAGTTCAATAAATTTATTCTTATTTTTAATTTTCTTTTCCAGCAAATCCAAATACTCGTTCAAGAGACAGCTCCGGACGCTTGGATCAACGTACACGACATCCTACACTTCCTACCGTGTCCGGAACCGGACGCCGTCCGCTTCATCTGGGCGTCCGAGCAGAGCGGACATTTACATCTGTACCTGATCACATGCCGGATATCGAGACAGGAGCGAGCGCGGTGTGAGTGTGTTAATGCTACATCCTTCATATCTACGTCCGAGCGTAGCGGACATTTACATCTGTGCCTGGTCACATGTCGGGTGTCGAGGCAGGAGCGAGCGCGGTGTGAGTGTATTAATGCTACATTCTTAAAATGACTTCTCTTTTTTTAGGGTTCCGAAGTCCACAAGGAAGGTCCGTCCGTCCGTCCGTCCGTCTGTCCGCACTATTGCTCGGAGATGCTTAGTTCTAGAAAGCTGTAATTTGGCATGAATATACATATTAGTTACGCTGACAAAGTGGTACAATAAAATTTTGAAATATATTTTTTTATAGGGTACCTCCCCTACTGGTAAAGTGGGGATGTATTTTTTTTCCTTGCGTACCCCATGGTGCGGCATATCGTTGAATAGGTCTTAAAAAAATATTGTGGGTTTGTTAAAACCATTATTTGATTAAGTGATGCGTTTGTGAAATATTAAGTTTTATAGTGCTATTTTTTACTAGAGTCGCGTGTCCCCCCCCCCCCTGCCAGCTAAATGGTGGTATTTGGATGGCTGAAAATATTCACGGTTATGGCATATATAACGTAGTTGAAAGGAAAACTATCACGACTAAGTAGGCTGTACAAACTTACGAGTCATAGTCGACCAACTTATGAAATGATTAAAAAACCAATGATTTTTCTCGAGCGGCAGGGGCGTCGGGCGAGCACGTCGTACCACAGGCTAGATAGATGTAATAAGTCTTAGAAAGGTACCGTGGGCATCGTCAACTTCGGAACCCTATACTTTGCGCGTGGCCCGACAAGCACTTGGCCGGTTTCTTTAAAACTATCTCTTTTATTCCGCTGAAAACCTTACACTAAAGCACATCTTTTCTCCAACAGCCGTCATAGACATGATAACAGAAGACGAGACCCTAGCGGCCGGACCCAACATCATCAGCAGAGAACCCATCACCGCGGGGGAGTGGGAAGTGCTGGGCAGAAAGATCTGGGTGAGTCCTGTGCCCACTTTTTGCAACGCCTTTATTAGGTCATCGCGTAACTAACTAACAACACTATGTAAGGAATCTTGCGAGCTAAATTAAACCCATTTCTAATAGGGATGACGACAGGGTGAAGAAATCGAAATTCTAATTAGTCCGTCAGTCAGGTAATAAAAAAATATATAAAAACAATTTTTTTGTTTTATCAAATTAACAAAGAATGACTAAGTTAAAACGCATTAAAGTTGGAGAGTGGGGGCTAACTATGTCACCGTTAGGTATAAATCGTACCTAACCGTGACGTCACGCGACATTTCAACTCAATATATCTCCGTATAAGTTTGATTACGTGAAAAAAGAAAAAATACGTGTCCAATACTTTTCAATAATCTTCCTGATAGACTAAGGGAAAAAAGTTGTCGTCATCTCTTTTATCGTATTATGATGAAACTTGGCACGTATATGTAACTTGGATGACGATGTAATAATATGGTGCCACCGAGCTGATCTGATGATGAAAACTCCAGATCTTCAAAAATAAATTCAAATTCAAAAATATTTAAATATTTTTGGAAAAGAACAAAATACATAAAAATCGTCCCTAGTGTTAACGCTCGCTTTCGCTCGCGCCAACATAACTAGGGACTCGTGATAAAATGACAAACTTTTCCCACTTTCATCAGAATATACTATTATTCATTTAATAAGAGATAATGTTTTCTTTTTGCAGGTGGATGAAACACGGTCCCTAGTATACTTCGTGGGTCTGCGAGAGACGCCGTTAGAGCGACACTTGTACGTTGCCCCGCTGTCCCCACCGCGTCCCCACGCCGTCGCGTTGCTGACCACTGTTGGGCAGTCGTGCGGCGTCGATATCGACGACGTGAGTACGGTGATGAGTGATGAAGATGATCATGATGATGACTAGTGATGATGACTAGTGGTGATGGAGACGATTACTAGTCATCACTAGAAAATGAAGGTCATGGAGGTGATGAGGATGTCTAGTCACGAGTGCAATGATGATGACAGTGGTGAAGATAATTAATAGTGATGATGATGATTGTAATGACCGGTGATGATGATTACTAACGATGATGACAGGTGATGATTGTGATTGTGATGACCGGCGATGATGATTACTAATGATGATGACAGGTGATGATTGTGATGACTGGTAATGATGATGACTAGATCCGATCCCTAGTATATTTCGTGGATCTCCGAGAGACGTCTCTATAGCGACACTTGTATGTGGCCCCGCTGTCCCCTCCGCGTCCCCACGCAGTCGCGTTACTGACCACTGTTGGGCAGTCGTGTGGCGTCGATATTGACGACGTGAGTACGGTGATGAGTGATGAAGATGATCATGATGATGACTAGTGATGATGAAAGGTGATGAGTGATGAAGATGATCATGATGATGACTAGTGATGATGACTAGTGGTGATGGAGACGATTACTAGTCATCACTAGAAAATGAAGGTCATGGAGGTGATGATGATGTCTAGTCACGAGTGCAATGATGATGACAGTGGTGAAGATAATTAATAGTGATGATGATGATTGTGATGACCGGTGATGATGATTACTAACGATGATGACAGATGATGACGATGATTATCATGACAGGTGATGATGATTACTAATGCTGATGACAGGTGATGATGATGATTGTGATGACAGGTGATGATGATTACTAATGTTGATGACAGGTGATGATGATGATTGTGATGACCGGTGATTATGATTACTAGTGGTGATGGAGATGATTAATAGTGATGATCATTCATTGTGATGAATGGTAATGATGATGACGAGATCGGATCCCTAGTATACTTCGTGGGTCTCCGAGAGACGCCTCTAGAGCGACGCTTGTATGTGGCCCGCTGTCCCCACCGCGTCCCCACCCAGTCGCGTTGCTGACTATTGTTGGGCAGTCGTGCGGCGTCGATATCGACGATGTAAGTATGATGATGACTGGTGGTGATGGTTGGTGATGATAATTATTGGTGGTGATGATAACCGGGCATAGCTGGTAATGATTATTATGGTTGGTGATGACTATGATATATTGACAGCTGGTTTTAATAATGATTACTAGTGATTACTAGTGAAGATACTACTATTTTTGGAGTTGTGTAATTCACTCCATGCCTCTATTTACTTTTCTCTTGCAACAACCACAGGTTTCTGCTTGACCCAATGGTTAACTGGTAGAATGCCATATGGCGTTAAGTTCGCCATTTGTACTATTATTTTGTGCGCAATAAAGCTTAAATAAATAAATAAGCCGTGGTGGCCTAGTGGTTCGACCTACCGTCTCTCATGCAGAGGGTCGGGGGTTCGATTCCGGCTCGCACCTCTTTAAGTTTACTTATGTGCGAAATTCATTGAATTCACCACTGAGCTTTTCGGTGACGGATAATATCGTGAGGAAACCTGCACGCATCTGCGAAGTAAGTCCCCAATCAAAATTCATTGCGTACATTTATACTTTCACACTAACGAACACATACACTTCACATTTACATATTACCTATAGCTATAGCACATACATAAGCAGATATATCTATGTCACGCATAAACAATAAATCTAACACAGACACAGTTGGCAGCGATGAGCGTTACACAGGTCGCCTATTCTAAATTTTGGTTCTGGCAGAATATCAGCGCTGTGGCTTGCCACAGCACTATGCTGAGTCAGCGCCTTTTCTCTGCCACGACACATGGTACCACACATTTTGTAAATTGTTGTTTCTTTTTTGTCAAAATTACTTCAGATTTTAATTTTAATTCTAGTTTTAATTGCATGTTTTTTTCAGCTTTTTCATTTTAATTATATCTGTACCATGTAAATTGTGGACATGAATAAAGTTTTAATCAATCAATCAATCAATCAATCCGCACTGGGCCCGCGTGGGGACTATAGCCCAAGCCCTCTCGTGATGCGAGGAAGCCTGTGCCCAGCAGTGGGACGCAAATAGGCTGTAGTAGTAGTAGTAGTAAATAAATAAGATGATGACAGTGGTGATGATGCTGACTAACTAGGGATATCATAGGACTGGTGATAATGATGATAACAAGTGATGATGACTGGTCATGATGTCTGATGATGATGATTATAACTAGTTATTATGACAGGTCTTACTGTTTGTGATAATGACTAGTGATGATGATTGTGATGACTGGTGGTGATGAAAATGTCGACTAGTGAAAATGGATGTTAATAAAAGAAATTATACCGTTATCTAGACTACGTTTTGCCCGCAGGATTGCTCGCTGGCCGTCATAACCGCCTCCAACATCAGCACCGTGCCGTCGACGCGGGTTTATCGCATAGCTCACACTCCGACACCGACCTTAATAGCTCAGGGGTTGCTTATGGACAGAGCGCCCAGCGGTGAGTTTTAAATCTTAAAGCTGAAAGTTTATTTGGATGTTTGTAACTCAATCACGCTAAAACGGCTCAGCCAATATGCATGAATTTTGGCAAACAGATAGTTTGTAACCTGGAATAACACATAGGCTACTTTTTATCGTGATATTTTGGTGAATCAACTTTTTTATGTCACTAGTTGCCAACTTTTTTATGTCTCCCGGTTCGTGGGCGCCACTCGAGAACTTTCCGGCCCCATCGGTCATCAGTCCTGCGAGCAATGTGCCCCGCCCACTGCCACTTGAGGCTCGCAATTCTTCGGGCTATGTCGGTGACCCCAGTTCTACTGCGAATATCCTCATTTCTGATTCTATCACGCAGAGAAACCCCGAGCATAGCCCTCTCCATTGCCCTCTGAGTGACTTTGAGCCTTCTTATGAGGCCCATCGTAAGCGCCCACGTCTCGGAACCATAAGCCATCTTGAGACACTCGTGAAGATCGCGGGAAACCGGTGGAAGCAAGTAGCACAGGACCGGTCTGAGTGGTGAGCCTTGGGGGAGGCCTATGTCCAGCAGTGGACGTCTTTTGGCTGAAAAGATGATGATGATGATGAGTTGCCATGGTTACTGTCCCCTGGACCACTTTTGAAAACTGCTATTCTGTGGGTTTAAATACACTAAATGTGGGGTTTCTTTGCCATTTTCAATCCCTTCCCTAATGAATCACTTTCTAAGCGTCTTAGAATTCTATATTGTAACAGGTTTTCTAAGAAACCCCACTCATTTTGTCCCCTGGAAAAGGGGACAGAATAACAACAAGAAATAGTTGATTGACCCATTTAGTATTTATAAGCAATTATTTTCTATTTTATCGCGATTTGGCGGTATAGATGGCGCCACGGTGTCGCAGTCTAAGTCGATCTGTCAACCTGAGTGACCATTGGACCTTACGCTTTTGTAGCTGTTAATGCACTAACTTTTGAGAGTGTGACAGTGTGTTGGTCTAATTTGGAGGGCAAGTTTAGTAGGACAGTCTCTACAGACGAAGTCGCGGATAAAAGAACGTAAAAACTAAATATTTTAAAATATACGGGGTCAAGCAAAACGTTGTGACGATATTTTACCCACAAAACCAGCTATCGATTCCAAGACTGTATTTTTGGTTTTGAATTTATTTAGACTAATAGATATCTAGAATTTTCTAGACTATGCAATTTTTTCACACACAAAAAAAACCTAAGTAAGTTTTTTCAAAAATCAAAATTTTGGACAGGCTTTTATTGCTGACTGTACTTTTCTTTGCGAATCCTTCATCTACCCTTCAAGACGAATCAAACGAGCCCAAACTCGATGGTGTTATGTGGTTTCATTACGGAGTTCCTATGACCACCTTCCAGCTCCATCATCAGATCAGCTTCACGTCATCATAATATTGCATTGTCACGCGATTTACATATTCGTGCAAAATTTCAGCTCAATCGGAAACCGGAAAGTGGGTCAAATTTAACTTGCAAGATTCCATTACAGACTACGGTACAGGTGAAAGTAAATAAAAGCTTATAAAAACTTGCTTAATATTGATAACTGAGTCTGTGGGTAAAATATCGTCACTTGGCCCCATATTTTTTTACGTCACCCTTGGCCATAAAGTGGGATTTTCTGCCCGCTACGCAGAGAGAAAATCTCACTTCTTGGCCAAGGCAAGACGTAAAACTTTTTACAAACCACGGGCGGTAATTCGTAAAGTTCCAGATCGCATATTTATGGCCCTCACCTTCGGTTCGGGCCACAGAAACCTGCGATCTGGAACTAGGTCTGTAATGTACTATTAAATGTTTTTGGTAAAAATCTAAAACGTTTAGGTAAGTTTTAGGGCGTTATAAGTACTTTAAACTTCAGACGCCAAACAGGTATAGAAATGTTTTATTTTTTAAGCAACTATAAACACATCTCTATTGTGAACCTTCACTTTTCGGCTCGGGACAACATAAATAGGGACTCTAGAATACACATGCTTTACGCATATGCATCAAAAAGACTTTAGGGATCTACTGAAAATCAGCGCCGAGGTGCTCCTCGGCTAAAGATGAGTGGATTCCTTTTTTGAAAAAAAAAACACTTGATTTAAGATAGCCTTAAGAGGGTTTACTCCGAAAGTTGGCAACGTCGCAAATAGCTATCAAACATTTTGCTGTTTTCATTAATTTGTGAATATTACTGAATGAAAACATGGATTATCGCTCTATGGTTGAATAAAACATTAAGTATGACTTGCGACAGTAACCATAGGAACACGGAATTTTTAGTATTATGGAAGTAATATCTTTTGAAAACTTTCCATCGCAGTTTCCATGCATTTTAATGTAATCTTATTTGAATGCCTAACCAACAAATATAAAACGAGACGCGCCATACAACCATAGAATAATATATTCCTTTTTAATTCAGCAATATTGAGAAATCAATAAAAACAGCGAAACATTTGACAGCTATATGCGACGTTGCCAACTTTCAGGATAAACCCTCTTAAGCCCAAATGTAAAACCTATTGTTTGTTTTTTTTTCAATATAAATACCTATTCTATTCTAAAAAGTGTTATTTTTTAATACAGTTGTTAAAAAAGTAAACATTTCGATACATGTTTAACGTGCCAAAAGTTAGTCATTTCCTAACGAGCGCTTTTCGTTTTTTGGCAGCCAGTGATCGTAAAGTTGTTTTTTACGAACTAGTGCGTAAAGTTTTTTGAGCTTCATCCAGTTCATTTATTTCTTTATTATTATTTTTCGCAAATGTATTAAAAAATGTCGTTTGATACACGTGCGAAATTGTCATTTCCACTCGTCCCCAGTGTTAACGCTCGCTTTCGCTCGCGACACCTTAACTAGGGATTCGTGATGAAATGACAAACTTTTCGCACTTGCGTCAAAATGTACTATTGTCTACAGAAGCGTCATCAGATACTCGTAGTTACAACGGTTCGTGGGACAGTAGATCGGGCGACGGTGACAACGACGAGAATGATTCCAGCGAGACGTCACTGCTTGTGAAAGGTCAGTCAAAAGAGAACACGATGTAAAATCTCTTGTGGCATTAAGTTCGCCTTTTGTATCAGTTTTTACTAATGTGCGATAAAATTTGAATAGATAAATAAAAAAAAATTTAACGCACAATTGTGGTTGTTGCCGCGGCACGCTCGCTTCAGTCGTCCAACTCTACAGAAAAAGTACCTACTACTGACATTTTTCATGATACACTTCCTAAATTTAAAAATAGTATATTTACTTTAGTGAATTTATTGTAAAATTTTAATGACATTGATACCATCTAGTTTTATATACTTTTCAATTAATAAAACACTATTATTATTATTATTTCCAATTCTAAGTAAATAACATAGACGTTCATATTTTATTTTCTAACATTAATTTTGAGTATACTTATAATAGGGATGACGACAACTTTTTTTCCTTAGTCTATCAGGATTATTGAAAAGTATTGGACACGTATTTTTTCTTCTTTTTTCACGTGATCAAACTTATACGGAGATATATTGAGTTGAAATGTCGCGTGACGTCACGGTTAGGTACGATTTATACCTAACGGTGTCGTAGTTGGCCCCCACTCTCCGACTTTAATGCTTTTAACTTACTCATTCTTTGTTATTTTGATAAAACAAAAAATACATGTCTAATATTTTTTTATTACTTGACTGACGGACTAATTAGAATTTCGATTTCTTCACTCTGTCGTCATCCCTATTGACTTGTATATCAGTACCTAATTGTAACAATGTATTCTCTGTATACACGTTTTATTAACGCCCAAATTTCGATATGTTGCTTGCTGACCGTTGCCGCGGCACGCTCGCTACACTCGTCCGACTCTTGCTTGATCTAATATAGCACCTCCTCTCGCAGAGAACATCCTGAGCTCCGCCAACGCGGTGCCGCCGCCGCAGATCTTCTCGACGCGACTGTCCTGCGGACTGGCGGCGTACTGCACGCTGTGGCGCGGCGCCCGCGCCGGCCGCGGCCCCACCGTGCTGCACGTGTACGGGGGCCCGGAGGTGCAGACCGTCACCAACAGCTACAAGGTAACTGTCCTGCGGGCTGGCGGCGTACTGCACGCTGTGGCGCGGCGCCCGCGCCGGCCGCGGCCCCACCGTGCTGCACGTGTACGGGGGCCCGGAGGTGCAGACCGTCACCAACAGCTACAAGGTAACTGTCCTGCGGGCTGGCGGCGTACTGCACGCTGTGGCGCGGCGCCCGCGCCGGCCGCGGCCCCACTGTGCTGCACGTGTACGGGGGCCCGGAGGTGCAGACCGTCACCAACAGCTACAAGGTAACTGTCCTGCGGGCTGGCGGCGTACTGCACGCTGTGGCGCGGCGCCCGCGCCGGCCGCGGCCCCACCGTGCTGCACGTGTACGGGGGCCCGGAGGTGCAGACCGTCACCAACAGCTACAAGGTAACTGTCCTGCGGGCTGGCGGCGTACTGCACGCTGTGGCGCGGCGCCCGCGCCGGCCGCGGCCCCACTGTGCTGCACGTGTACGGGGGCCCGGAGGTGCAGACCGTCACCAACAGCTACAAGGTAACTGTCCTGCGGGCTGGCGGCGTACTGCACGCTGTGGCGCGGCGCCCGCGCCGGCCGCGGCCCCACCGTGCTGCACGTGTACGGGGGCCCGGAGGTGCAGACCGTCACCAACAGCTACAAGGTAACTCAATACGCACTGTACTTATCTCTTTTACTTGATATCCACTACCCAAGGGTTGTCTGGGAGAGATCGGTCTATTAGCGATAAGACCGCCTGCTGTATACCTAACAACATGTTTTCGTGATCTTTATGTTCTGTTATTTTTTTCTCCATTGTGTGGTGTTCAATAAAGAGTATTTGTATTGTATTGTATAAGGATGACAACTTTTTTCCCTAGTCTATCAGGAAGATTATTGAAAAGTATTGGACACGTATTTTTTCTTTTTTCACGTAATCAAACTTACACGGAGATATATTGAGTTGAAATGTCGCGTGACGTCGCAGTTAGGTACGATTTATACCTAACGGTGACGTAGTTAGCCCCCGCTCTCCAACTTTAATGCGTTTTAACTTAGTCATTCTTTGTTAATTTGATAAAACAAAAAATACGTGTCTAATATTTTTTATTACCTGACTGACGGACTAATTAGAATTTCGATTTCTTCACCCTGTCGTCATCCCTATTGTACTGTAGTGTTTTACTTCTTATCTTATGAATGAATGAATGAATGATTATTTATTCACGAGAACACAATAGAGGTCTTTACAATGGTAAAAGCAGTTAAACATTTTGCTACATTTATGTTCTGCCCTTCGAATCTTTAGATATTATTCTATATAAAAAAAGATAGATACATGCATAAATGAGAACAGAACAATCACAATACAAGATAACATTAATCATTGTTACATTACAAAAATCCAAAATAACTATTACTTAATTAAAACTAAAGTTAGAAGAAAAATATTGTTAAATAAACAGGTACAACATTAAGCAGCATCATTAATTAAGTCTTAAATTTAAATTGAAGATATTCATCAACAGTATAAAGAACAGTTTTCACATAAAAAGTTGTACACTTTATCCCTGTAATGGCAAAGGTATAAATCGTACCTAACCGTGACGTCACGCGACATTTCAACTCAATATATCTCCGTATAAGTTTGATTACGTGAAAAAAGAAAAAATACGTGTCCAATACTTTTCAATAATCTTCCTGATAGACTAAGGAGAAAAAAGTTGTCGTCATCCCTATTTTTAATGTCACCGTACCCATCCGTGGTGAAAAATGTAAAATAACCAAGTATTATTTGTCTCCAGGGCATCAGACAACTCCGCATGCATATGCTAGCGGCGCGGGGCTTCAACGTGGTCGCGATAGATTCTCGGGGCTCCAAGCACCGGGGCCGCGCCTGGGAGGCCGCCATCCGGGGCAAGATGGGGCAGGTCGAGCTCGACGACCAGGTGAGTGACTGGACATTGTATAGTGTGTGCGTTCGACGACGTCAGTGTGCGTGCGAGGATGTCTGTACACTTGTAAATGTGTGTGTACCAACTAAGCGGGCCAACGATTGTCTCACCATCTGCGGATGAAACAAATGACGGTAAGGGCGAGTTGCGCGCCGTTTAGATTCAGGCGGGTGATTCCGTGGCCATTCTGTATGTAGTACTATTAAATATTATGTGGTACTGTGGCTAAATTTCACCTTTCTACGACTAGTAGTCTCGGCTGTGCGTTGTCTGTTAGTCGCTCTGTCAGTAACGGGAGAGATTTATACAAGTGTCTGCCCGTATGCGTTTTTTTTCGGGATATAAAGAAGACTATTTCCTTTTCGGGACTCCAACTATCTCCATACCATCTAATCTCTAGGAATCGGAGTTCATCTAAATCGATCTAGCGGTTTAAGAGGGTTTATCCTGAAAGTTGGCAACGTCACATATAGCTGTCAAATGTTTCGCTGTTTTCATTAATTTCTCAATATTACTGAATTTAAGAAGAAGTTATCATTCTATGGTTGAATGACGAGTCTCGTGTTATATTTGTTGGTTAAGCTTTCAAATGATAAAATTACATTAAGAGGGTTTACTCCGAAAGTTGGCAACGTCGCAAATAGCTGTCAAATATTTTGCTGTTTTCATTAATTTCTGAATATTACTGAATGAAAACATGAATTATCGCTCTATGGTTAAATAAAACATTAAGTATGGATTGCAACTGTTATTATAGGAACACGAAATTTTTAGTATTATGGAAGTAATATCTTTTGAAAACTTTCCATCGCATTTTCCATGTATTTCAATGTAATCTTAACATTTGAATGCCTAACCAACAAATATAAAACGAGACGCGTCATTCAACCATAGAACGATATCTTCCTTTTTAATTCAGCAATATTGAGAAATTAATAAAAACAGCGAAACATTTGACAGCTATATGCGACGTTGCCAACTTTCGGGATAAACCCTCTTAAAACGCATGGAAAATGCGATGGAAAGTTTTCAAAAGATAGTACTTCCGTAATCATAAACATTTCATGTTCCCAGGATAATTGTTGCAATCCATACTTAAGGTTTTATTCAACCATAGAGCGACAATTCATATTTTCATTCAGTAATATTCATAAATTAATGAAAACAATGAAATATTTGACAGCTATTTGCGACGTTGCCAGCTTTGGGAGTAAACCCTCTTAATCGTGAAGATGTAACAGACAGACAAACTTTAGTATGGGCTTAGGGTTGATTCAAATCGTTCGTTAACTAAGCAGCGCTCGTTAAATATTTTTCTATGGGATAAAATGAATGACAGCTCGGCGGCCATATTTAAGAGGGTTTACTCCCAAAGCTGGCAACGTCGCAAATAGCTGTCAAATGTTTCGCTGTTTTTATTAATTTCTCAATATTGCTGAATTAAAAAGGAAGATATCATTCTATGGTTGAATGACGCGTCTAGTTTTATATTTGTTTGTTAGGCATTCAAATGATAAGATTACATTAAAATGCATGGAAAATGCGATGGAAAGTTTTCAAAAGGTAGTACTTCCATTATCCTAAAATTTTCGTGTTCCTATGATAATTTTTGCAATGCATACATAATGTTTTATTCAACCATAGAGTAATAATTCATGTTTTCATTCAGTAATATTCAGAAATTAATGAAAACAGCAAAATATTTTACAGCTATTTGCGACGTTGCCAACTGTTGTATGCGGGCTTATAATTACATCATCATCATCATAATCATAATGTAAGCCTAAGGACGTCGACTGCTGGACATAGGCCTCCCCCAAGGCGCGCCGCTCAGACCGGTCCTGTGCTACTCGCATCCACCGTATTCCCGCGACTTTCACCGGGTCGTCGCTCCATCTTGTTGTAGGCCAAATAAACACGGTTTTCTTATTAAATGACACATTTTTCTTGGTAACAAGAATTTTATGCAAGAATTCATTATACACACTATACAACGGGTCGTCATCCGATTAAAGCTCGAAAAAAGGCTAAAGAAAAAACCCTCTTAGGGCCGGTTCCTATATCCACGAAACGCCTCGTTTTGCCTACGGACGGTTAAAATTTGACAGATTATCTATGGAACAAATGTCAAAAATCAACCGTCCGTAGGCAAAACGAGGCGTTTCGTGGATATAGGAACCGGGCCTTAAAGACCTTGAGTCCGTCAAGTGCACTTGAATCAACCTACCCTTGGTATGGATTTGCAAGAATGTTATATTAATTTATCTCGTTTTTTGGCTGTCTCAGGTGGAAGTACTACAATGGTTGGCGAAAGAAACTGACTGCATTGATATGGAACGAGTCGCCATACACGGGTGGAGTTATGGTGAGTAGATACTAGATGTTATCTTTAATAGTAGTTTATACACCTGGTACATAATGAATGGCCTTAAAACACGAGTGTGGTTTGTTACATAATAAGATCACACGAGTGTTTAAGACATACTTATGTACAGATGCATGGACAACTTTATTTACACACATATGACTGGTAGAGAATGCCTTATGGTATCAAGTTCGCCTTTTGTATTGGTTTTTACTAATGTGCAATAAAGTTTAAATAAATAAATAAACTAAATAATAAATAAATAGACCCATCTCACTTCTGAGTCATGTCTACAAGCTGTTTTCGAGAGTCATTACGAACCGTCTCGCGGGCAGGTTTGACGAATTCCAGCCTCCCGAACAAGCCAGTTTCCGAAAGGGCTATAGTACCGTAGACCACATACATGCGTTGCGGCAGGTTATACAGAAGACCGAAGAGTATAACCTCCCCCTTTGCCTTGCATTTGTGGACTACGAGAAAGCCTTCGATTCGATCGAGACTTGGGCTGTGCTGCAGTCTCTCCAGAGGTGCCAAGCTGACTACCGGTACATCGAAGTGTTGAAGTGTTTGTACGAAAATGCCACCATGTCCGTCCGACTACAGGACCAGACCACGATGCCCATCCCACTGCAGCGGGGAGTCAGACAAGGAGACGTAATCTCTCCGAAGCTGTTCACCGCTGCATTGGAGGATGCCTTCAAGGTGCTGGACTGGAAAGGACGAGGCATCAATGTAAATGGCGAGTACATCACTCACCTTCGATTTGCCGACGATATAGTAGTTATGGCTGAGACCATGGAAGACCTCAGTGCTATGCTCGTTGACCTCAGCAGAGTTTCCGATCGAGTTGGTCTGAAAATGAACATGGACAAGACGAAGATCATGTCCAATGTCCATGTTGTGCCAACTCCAGTAATAATCGGAGGCTCTGCGCTCGAAGTTGTTGACCATTATGTATACCTGGGACAAACAGTCCAGTTAGGTAGGTCCAACTTCGAGAAAGAGATCAATCGTCGAATCCGACTCGGCTGGGCAGCGTTCGGGAAGCTTCGCAGTGTCTTTTCGTCCAAATTACCGCAGTGTCTTAAGTCGAAAGTCTTCGACCAGTGTGTGTTGCCAGTGATGACTTATGGTTCCGAGACGTGGGCGCTTACGATGGGCCTCATAAGAAGGCTCAAGGTCACCCAGAGGGCAATGGAGAGGGCTATGCTCGGGGTTTCTCTGCGTGATAGAATCAGAAATGAGGATATCCGCAGTAGAACTAGTGTCACCGACATAGCCCGAAGAATTGCGAACCTTAAGTGGCAGTGGGCGGGGCACATTGCTCGCAGGACTGATGGCCGATGGGGCAAGAAAGTCCTGGAGTGGCGTCCGCGAACCGGTAGACGAGCTGTCGGTAGGCCTCCAACAAGATGGAGTGACGACCTTGTAAAGGTCGCGGGAACGCGGTGGATGCGAGTGGCACAGGACCGGTCTGAGTGGCGCGCCTTGGGGGAGGCCTATGTCCAGCAGTGGACGTCTATCGGCTGAAATGATGATGATGATGATGATGATGATGATGAAATAAATAAAATATAATAGTAGTTTATGTAACTGCTACATAATAAAACACGAGTGGGGACATACGAGGGGCGTTCAAAATATTCTCGGTATTGGAATGAAAACAAACAAGTATGAACAGTTTAATATTTTTTATTTTTCAATATACTCCCCCCCTATGTTAATACACTTAAAAGATCGATCAATTATTTTTTTTAATCCCTCATAAAAATATTTTTTATCCTTGGTATAAAAGTGCTCCTCTACTGCCGCCTTCAACGCCTCATCGTCAAAAAATCGATTTCCACGCAGATCCTTTTTGAGATTGGGGAACAAAAAGAAGTCGCTGGGGGCTAAGTCCGGACTATACGGTGGATGAGTTATAGTTCCGAACCCACATTCAGCAATAGCTGCCTTGGCAATATGAGCAGTATGGACAGGGGCGTTGTCATGCAGAAGCAGAATACCTTTAGACAACTTTCCTCGCCTTTTTTCTTTTATTGCGTCCCTTAATTGATGTAGAATATTCGCGTAGTACTGTCCCGTGATATTTACACCTTTTTCTTTATAATCGATCAACAATACTCCTTCACAATCCCAAAATATTGTTGCCATGACCTTGCCAGCGGAAGGGACGACCTTGAACTTCTTGGGATGAGCTGAACCCTTAATGTGCCACTGCATGGACTCCTGTTTACTCTCTGGGTCATAATGATGAACCCAGGTTTCATCTCCAGTAACTATCTTTTGCAGCACCTCATCAGGATTTTCACCACACAGGTCAATAAAATCGGAACAGCAAGCTGCACGCACATCTTTTTGAAGTCGAGTCAGCATTCGCGGAACCCATCTTGCACTGACCTTTGACATATTAAGATGGTCATGGATAATGTCATGTACGGTACCAATAGAAAGATTGGTTACTTGAGCTATTGATTTTATCTTCACTCGACCATCTTCCAATATAAGGTTTTCCACCTGATCAATATTTTCTTGTGAAGTAGCTACTACAGGCCGGCCAGGTCTAGGGTCATCTTCAATACTCTCCCTGCCACGTTTGAATTCGCTTGACCACTTTTGAATTGTAGATAAAGAAGGAGCAGACTCACGGTAAACACAATCCATTTCCTCTTTTATGGTTTTTTGGTTTTTACCCTGTTTCGTCAAGAATTTTATTACGGAACGATGTTCTAATTTCGTTAACATTGTTAATTCACTCATTGTGTTCGTGTTTGTTCAGAAATTGCAGAAAAACAAAAGAACATCTCGGTTTGAATTATACTTTTTTTTAATGTCAAAGAATGAACCTTACCAGCCAGTAACAAAACAAATTCAAAAAGAGGTTATAAGATATCAATACCGAGAATATTTTGAACGCCCCTCGTATTTCGGAGCATCTTAGAGGATTTATAAAATGAGTGTAGTTAAAGTTCTGTATGCAACTGTACATAATTAGGCCATAAAACACTCGTGCGATATTATTATGAAACCCCAATCGTGTTTTAAGGACCTTTATTATGTAGCCAGAGGCGGCCTTAGGGGGGGGGCGAAGCGGGCAACCGCCCGGGGCCTCGCGCTCGTAGGGGCCTCGCGCAGGCTTACGATAATCCAAGTTGAAAAAAAATACTAATTAAATATTTTGTAATCTGTGCTATTGCTAATGCTACGTACAAATCTATATAAACATTTCACCCCTTATAGTATTCGTTCTGAAATCGTAAATAACGTAACATAAAATATAATGTATACAGTAAAGAGTGAATTATTACAACAAATCGGCCAAGTACGTATCGGGCCACGCGCAATGTAGGGTTCCGTAGTTGCCTAGTATTTAATGCACAACATTTTTACTTCACCGAGTACTTTTTTATGTTGGTCGGCTATTACCCGTAAACTTGTACAGTCTACTTAGCAGTGAAAATTTTCCTGTTAATTTCGTGATGTACAGTATGTCCTTAGATAAAGTGCACAAAGAATTATGGATGAAACGTGATATTTTTCGATGAAAACAATAAAATTAGAAGTTCCTGAAATATTTTTACAATTACAAAACGCAAGATATCTGCCCTTCTCAGTGTCGTATTGACCTTTGATCAGCAGGATTTAACACAAAGCGTTATTCATGTTATTTAAATAAATAAAAATGCAAAAAAAAACTAAATTTTAAAAAAGCGGCCTTATTAACGTGGCACTGCAGCAGCCTTCTGGGCACCATGCCCCAAGGCAGTGATTTATTTTGTTTTTATTTTTTATTTCTAGGTTTATTTTAACTATTTAATTTACGGACGTATTTTTTTCATCTAATGTAATACGATTTTTTTAATTGTTAAATACCCCGTCCGATAATCACAATGATTTAAAACAAAAAAAGAACAAGTTTTTTTGTAATAATTCCTCGATTTACTCAAAATAAAGGTAAATAATGAAAAAAAAAAACGGGGTTATATTTTTCATCGATAAAACATCATAATGTTTCATCCCTATTCGTTTTGGAACTTTATCCAGGGACACATTGTATACTACTTCCATGAATACCATGTTTTTTTCAAAAACAATGGTTTAGCTGGCAGGGGGTAGGAAAAACTTCTATCTAATAAAAATAAGCACTTTTAAAGCTTTTCACAAACGCATCCCTAAATTGAAAAACGGTTTCCGCAAACCCAGAATATTATTTTAAGGACCTATCCAATGACTCAAAAAATACCCCCAGGCCATACCATAAGGCCACCCAGACGAGGGCCTCGCAAAGATCTATTCGCCCGGGGCCTCGCAAGCGCAAAGGCCGCCTCCGTGTAGCAGTTACATAAACTACTATAACATGTTATAAAACAATTGAATTCGATGTTTTTATAGCACGACATAACTTACACTTTGTATTCGAATTGCCGCCATTGTGGACAGATTTTGAAACATCTTAGAGGATTTATAAAATAAGTGTGGATAAAGTAGTGTATGCAATTGTACATAATTAGGCCTTAAAACACTCGTGCGATATTATTGCGAAACTCGCCTTGCGGCTCGTTTCATAAAGCCCTACTTGTGTTTTAAGGACCTTTATTATGTAGCAGTTACATATAGTACTAGTATGCAACAGTACATTATTAGGCCATGAAACACTCGTGCGATATTATTATGAAACCCCACTCGTGTTTTAAGAACCTTTATTATGTAGCAGTGACATAAACTACTATAATGTTATAAAACAATCGAATTCGATGTTTTATAGCACGACACAACTTAGATTAGAAGGCGGGCGCCGAAGCTCTTAAGCAGAGCAGAGTCTAATCTTATTGCTTAATCCGCGTTCCTTCTAAGTTGTATCGTATTATATTATCTTATCAAATTAGGCTTTTAATATATAGTAGATAAAATTAATACAATAGGTATACATTTTAAACTAATAAATAAATAGTAACTTAGTATTTATATAGAAAAACATAATATTACCAAAAATTAAAATCCATATTTTAATATAATAAATGCGAAAGTAACTTTGTCTGTCTGTCTGTCTGTCTGTTACCTCTTCACGCTTCAACCGCTGGACCGATTGAGGTGAAATTTGACATGGAGATAGTTGAGGTCCCGGGAAAGGACACAGGCTAATTTTCATTTCGGAAAAGTGCAGAGTTACCGCGGGAACGCGATAATCGAATTCCACGCGGGCGAAGTCGCGGGAAGATGCTAGTAGAACTATAAAAAAAACGCTCCATCCAAAAGATCGGACTGCGGCTATTATTCAATTCAATTCAATTCAATCATTTATTCAGCAAATTGGCCACATAGGGGCACTTTTACACGTCAGAAAAATAATTTACTAGCGCTTCCTAGACCCATTGCTTGAGAAGAAGCGCCGCAACACACTCAAGCAGAAGGCCTTTTTTCAAAATTTACAAATTTTACATTACATGTATAAAATATACATATAGGTACGTACTAAAATTATGTTGAAGGGATGTATAGTCCCTAATTTAAACTTAAATCTAAGATTTTAGAGATGTATAGTCTGGACCCTTTCCAGAAAAAAAATATTATGGAGATGGCCTCTATTTTCAAATAATTATAAATTCCATAGATGTCGACAGTCTCAAAATGTCAATAAATAATGAAATACATCATGTATAAAAGAGTTCATTAATACATGTCAATGAGAACATGATGAGGTCTCTCGCTTGAAATGTTTGACTTAGTAAAATATTCAAAGCTAATGATTATTTTTAAGTCCTTGCAAGCATGAACAGACCGGACCCCACAGACAGCACCCGTCCACGAGCGTGACGCGTATCTCAGCCATCGCCTCCCTTATTATTAAGAGGGTTTACTCCGAAAGTTGGCAACGTCGCAAATAGCTGTCAAATATTTCGCTGTTTTCATTATTTTCTGCCCATTATTGAATGAAAACATGAATTATCGCTCTATGGTGAAATAAAACATTAAGTATGGATTGCAACAGTTATTATAGGAACACGAAAATTTTAGTATTATGGAAGTAATATCTTTTGAAGACATTCCATCGCAGATTCCATGGATTTTAATGTAATCTTATCATTTGAATGCCTAACCAACAAATGTAAACCGAGACGCGTCATTCAACCATAGAATGATATCTTCCTTTTTACTTCAGCAATATTGAGAAATTTATAAAAAAAGCGAAACATTTGACAGCTATATGCGACGTTGCCAACTTTCGGGATAAACCATCTTCATTAGGTAAAATTTCGTCGACAGGTGGCTACCTATCCCTTCTCGGGCTCGCCACTCGGCCCAACATCTTCCGCGTGTGCGTGGCGGGCGCCCCGGTCACGTGCTGGCGCCTGTACGACACGGCGTACACGGAGCGCTACATGGGGCACCCGGCGCGCGCGCCGCACGCCTACACCAGGGCCTCGGTGCTGGCCCACGCGCCCTTCTTCCCCGACCAGTGAGTATCGAGGCGGAGGCTTCCAGAATGTTCCAGAAACTTCAAGAAGATAGTCGAACGAGCGCGGTCGCGCTTTAAGACACTCGAACGCGCGTGAAAAGAGCCGAGCGCGCCCGATCTTACCCGAACGAGCGCCATCGCTCCCAAATGGAGTGGAATGGGCCCGATCGTTGCCGAAAGGAGCCGAAGACAGCCGAACGTGGTCAAGTGCGCTCTTAGGGCGTTCGTGGGAAAATTAACGTTTTCATTGATATTTTTTGTTAGTTAGGACTTATTTTATAGTTTTTTTGTTAATTTCGCTGAATTTCAGAGATTCTTCTAGAAAATCGATCGTCATTTGTTTTTTGAGCGGGAGCATCGTCAAACGAGCTTGATTGTTGATCGTCATTTGTTCATTTTGCATACGAGTATCATCGGTCGACCTCGACCATTCCAGAAGGTTCTAGAACGTTCTCGAAGCTTCCCGAACATCCCTTTAGTGTGTTGCATTTTTTCGTCAATTTGGCTGAGTACATATAGAGGAGCGCTACATGGGGCTGCCGGCGCGGGCGCCGCACGTCTACACCAGGACCTCGGTGCTGGCCCACGCGCCCTTCTTCCCCGACCAGTGAGTATTGAGGCGGAAACTTCCAGAATATTCCAGAAAGTTCAAGAAGATAGTCGAACGAGCGCGGTCACGCTTGAAGACACTCAAACGCGCGTGAAAAGAGCCGAAGGCGCCCGATCTTACCCGAACGAGCGCCGTCGCTCCCAAATGGAGTGGAATGGACCCGATCGTTGCCGAAAGGAGCCGAAGACAGCCGAACGTGGTCAAGTAGCGCGTTCGTGGGAAAATTAACGTTTTCATTGATATTTTTTTGTTAGTTAGGGCTTATTTTATAGTTTTTTTGTTAATTTGGCTGAATTTCAGAGATTCTTCTAGAAAATCGATCGTCATTTGTTTTTTGAGCGGGAGTATCGTCAAAACGAGCTCGATTTTTGATCGTCATTTGTTCATTTTGCATACGAGTATCATCGGGCGACCTCGACCATTCCAGAAGGTTCTAGAACATTCTCGAAGCTTCCCGAACATCCCTTTAGTGTGTTGCATTTTTTCGTCAATTTGGCTGAATACATATAGAGGAGCGCTACATGGGGCTGCCGGCGCGGGCGCCGCACGTCTACACCAGGACCTCGGTGCTGGCTCACGCGCCCTTCTTCCCCGACCAGTGAGTATTGAGGTGGAAACTTCCAGAATATTCCAGAAAGTTCAAGAAGATAGTCGAACGAGCGCGGTCACGCTTGAAGACACTCAAACGCGCGTGAAAAGAGCCGAAGGCGCCCGATCTTACCCGAACGAGCGCCGTCGCTCCCAAATGGAGTGGAATGGACCCGATCGTTGCCGAAAGGAGCCGAAGACAGCCGAACGTGCTCAAGTAGCGCGTTCGTGGGAAAATTAACGTTTTCATTGATATTTTTTTGTTAGTTAGGACTTATTTTATAGGTTTTTTGTTAAATTCGCTGAATTTCAGAGATTCTTCTGGAAAAATCAACAGACATTTGTTTTTTGAGCGGGAATATCGTCAAAACGAGCTTGATTGTTGATCGTCATTTGTTCATTTTGCATACGAGTATCATCGGTCGACCTCGACCATTCCAGAAGGTTCTAGAACGTTCTCGAAGCTTCCCGAACATCTTAGGATATCCCCGTCGTCTATTTCTGGGCCGCTATGTATAGACTAATGCATACGTTTGTTGCAGGGAGGGCAGATTACTGATCATACACGGCCTGGCAGATGAGAACGTCCATTTCTGCCACACGGCCGCGCTACTGGCGGAACTGGTCCGACTCGGGAAACCACACAGGGTACAGGTAAGTAAAGAGTAAAAAAATATATATTAAATACTAGCTTCTGCCCGCAACTTCGTCCGCGTGGAATACGGTAATAGCGTTCCCGCGGGAACTATGCGTGTTTCCAGGATATAAAGTAGCCTATATTCATAGACGTAAATAATATAGACCCGGTCTAACGTACACGTAATATGGCCCCACTTCCACGGTGTCCAATCCAAAGTTCTGTCACCGAGCGTGCGTGACAATAAGCGTTTTTAAAAAAACTTTTTTCGAAACTGTTTCTCAGTATCTAAAAACTCGTCTCGTTGTTGGAAAAATGTGACCCAGCTTTAGTGTCACGATACAAGTTTAACTTTGGATTGGACACCAATGAAGTGGGGACACATGACATGTATCTACGTTAGGCCGGGTCCATACGAAGTATTATTTATGTCTATGCCTATATTTCATTGCATTTTCTCAACACAATGAATTAAAAAAGTTCGTACCTATTTTCGGCAATTTGAATTTACCACTGAGCTTTTCGGTGAAGGAAAACATCGTGAGGAAACCTGCACGTATATGCGAAGTAATTCAAAGATGTGTGTGAAGTCCCCAATCCGCACTGGGCCCGCGTGACAAACTAACCCTCTCGTGATGAGAGGAGGCCTGTGCCCAGCAGTGGGACGCTAATAGGCTGTAGTAGTAGTAATCGAATAAAACAAGAATCATCGTTATCGATTCACGGTTACATATTTGTTTTCCTTGAACATACATTTTCAAAAGCTCGGTTAAAAAGGCCTTTCTTATCTTATCTTTTCTTATCTTTTAGGTATACCCGGGAGAGCGGCATTCGCTGCGCGCTATGCACGCCGCTAAACACTACGAAGCGACGTTACTCCATTTCCTACACGAGAACCTATGAAATGTATTATGAAATAGACTAGTTGGAAACATTGGAACAATTCACCCCCGGTGCACGTCTGGATAGCTGCCACCGGACTTGAATATGTCGCAAAGCCTCGCCATTTCCGACTTTAAATCCGGTTTCCAGGTCGGCATTTGGTATCGCTTATCGTCTATAGGCGACGGTTTCCATCAGGTGGGCCGTGTGTTTGCAATAAAAGTACCGCTGGGATTACTGGCTTAGAGGTATTCCATCTTAGACCTCAGGGTTGACAACGCATTTGAAGTCTTATGATTTATTATGATGTCTGCAGTGACGCTTACCATCAGGTGGACTGTGCGCTCGTTTTCCTACACAATGCTATAACAATGAAAAATAAAAAACTTAATGAACTAAACCCATCTACATGTTGTAGAGATCTTCTACTATCTAAAGTCCCGCGCCTTCACATTTCAAAACGCTTCAATTTTTTCATTATTATTTAAAAAGCACCACCAACACTCAACGCACAGTTGATGGCTGTCTCATCACGCACACATGTGTTGAGAGTGTTGGTGGTGCTTTTTAAATACATTGAAGCGTTTTGAAATGTGAAGGCGCGGGACTTTAGATAGTAGAAGATCTCTAGTATGGGAATGTTAATTACTTGTGTGAAGTGTTATATAGATGGTGTGGTTAAAATGGATGTTTTTATATCGATACTCCGGAAAAAGTAACCGTGTAAAATTAGCAGAAGCAACTAGACAGTCGATGAATTCAAAATTACCTACACGCCTATTGCACAGGGTGGACGCGGCCTATAAAAGCACGATTTCGAACACAATTCGAAGGAAGTGTCAATGTTTGCGTGCGAGCACGTCTGTACACTTGTAAATGTGTGTGTACCACTACGCGGGCCAATGATTCACTCACCATCTCTGGATGAAACAAATTACGGTAAGGGCGAGTTGCGCGCCGTCTAGATTCAGGCGGGTGATTCCGTGGCCATTCTGTATGTAGTACTATTAAATATTCTATTGTTTAAAATAGCTGTGTACATAATTTTGAGCTTGTTTACATCTGCTAGCAACTGCGTACAACAGAAATTTGAAGTCATTATAAATCAGTTACTGATTGACAGACTCACAGTCAGTAGGAAGCTGAAATTTGGCATGTAGGTTCCTTGAGGGGTGTAGGGGAGCACTAAGAGAGGATTTCCCGAAATTCCCGCGGGAACGGGAAAAATGTCGGCTAGTAAATACTACTACAGCCTATTTGCATCCCACTGCTTGGCACAGGCCTCCTCTCATCACGAGAGGGTTTGGGCTATAGTCCCCAAGCGGGCCCAGTGCGGATTGGGGACTTCACACACATCTTTGAATTACTTCGCAGATGCGTGCAGGTTTCCTCACGATGTTTTCCTTCACCGAAAAGCTCAGTGGTAAATTCAAATTGAATTTCGCACATAAGTAAACTTAGAGGTGCGAGCCGGAATCGAACCCCTGACCCTCTGCATGAGAGGCTGTAGGTCGAACCACTATGCCACCACGGCACGGCTAGCAAATGGGTGAATCAACTTTTTTATGTCAATAGTTGCCATGGTTACTGTCCCCTGGGCCACTTTTAAAACTGCTATTCTGTGGGTTTAAATACACTAAATTTGGGGTTTCTTTGCCATTTTCAATGCCTTCCCTAATGAATCACTTTCTAAGGGTCTTAGAATTCTATATTGTAACAGGTTTTCTAAGAAACCCCTCTCATTTTGTCCCCTGGAAAACGGGACAGAATAACAACAAGAAATAGTTGATTGACCCAAATACTAAATGGTTTAAAGAGTGACAAAAAAGTAGATGGAACCTTTTTCAAGGAGATTTTCAGGGGCTTCAATGGAATAAAAATAAATTTAAGAGTGTGTTAGAAAGCGATACAGTTTTTGTATTACGTACTAGTATATTATATTTGGCCGGTGACCTGTATTAAATTTAATGAAAAAAAAAGAGGAAAAAAAACCTTAATTAAGTCTGTTAACTTACACGCTTAAGAGGGTTTATCCCGATAATTAGCAACGTTCGCATATAGCTGTCAAATGTTTCGCTGTTTTCATTAATTTCTCAATATTACTGAATTAAAAAAGAAGTTATCATTCTATGGTTGAACGACGCGTCTCGTTTTATATTTGTTGGTTAGGCATTCAAATGATAAGATTACATTAAAATGCATGGTAAATGCGATGGCATTATTTCAAAAGATAGTACTTCCATAATCCTAAAAATGTCGTGTTCCTATGAGAAATCGAAATTCTAATTAATCCGTCAGTCAGGTTATAAAAAAAATATTGGACACGTATTTTTTGTTTTATCAAATTAACAAAGAATGACTAAGTTAAAACGCATTAAAGTTGGAGAGTGGGGACTAACTACGTCACCGTTAGGTATAAATCGTACCTAACCGTGACGTCACGCGACATTTCAACTCAATATATGTATCTCCGTATAAGGTATTACGTGAAAAAAGAAAAAATACGTGTCCAATACATTTCAATAATCTTCCTGATAGACTAAGGAAAAAGAAAGTTGTCGTCATCCCTATTGTTGCAATCCATACTTAATGTTTTATTCAACCATAGAGCGATAATTCATGTTTTCATTCAGTAATATTTGGAAATTAATGAAAACAGCGAAATATTTGACGGCTATTTTTCGACGTTGCCAACTTTCGGAGTAAACCCTCTTAATCCCTTGAACATGATTTTGAGATGGAGATAGTTTTACAGAAATGTAGATGATATTTTTATTACAAGGGAAATTCCCTAAAATACACGTCCATTTGCAAAGAAAATCGTAGCAATATCACAATGAATGTTATTAGAAACTTATAGCTGAATAGAAGTTTAAAATACCCTTCCTGTAGAAAATTATTTTTGTGTAAACAATAGTTTAAGTATTGAAACATAATTATTTTTCAATTGATTAAGTACCTACTTATTGAACACATTTTTGAGAATCCTGTCCGTTTGTTGACTTTAAGACGCTGACAAGAGCTAATGACCTTGAGCAATCGAGGCAGGCAACTCGAACAATGTCTGTTTGCATTGGAGGGAGCGAGAAGCACGACCGCGGCATGTGGGCGAAATACGTAGAAAATCAGAAAAATGAATTTATAAAAAGAACCCACATTGCATGAACAATATAAATTAGCCATTTTTTCGGTAGAGATCTTCTACTATCTAAAGTCCCGCGCCTTCACATTTCAAAACGCTTCAATTTTTTCATTATTATTTTAAAAAGCGCCACCAACACTCAACGCATATTTTGTCGTTGATGGCTGTCTCAGCACGCACACATGTGTTGAGAGTGTTGGTGGTGCTTTTTAAATACATTGAAGTGTTTTGAATTTCGGAGGGGCGGGACTTTAGATAGTAGAAGGTCTCTATGCGTATGACGAAATAGTGTATAATTAAAGAAATCTTCGTTAAAAAAATAAACTTACAGAACCGTTTAAATAGGGTTAGAAGACGTAACTTCACGATTTTTTTTCATGGAACCGATTTCATGAAATACTTTTTACGAAATAGCAAGTTTTTTAAGTATATAGTGAATATCAACATTTATTTTTCTCGCCTTAAAAAATCAAATAGTTTTCGTTTAAATGCTGATTTAAAAAAGTCGATTTAGGTCTTGTTAGCGCCTTAAAGCGGTAAATGATATAATTAAATTGTGTGAGATCATTTGAAAACAAAAATAGATTTTTGCCAATATTCATTATATTCTTTTTTTTTTTCATTATATTCATTATTTTATTTTTTTATACATGGTGGGTCAGAAAATATGGCAAATAATTAACCCACAGTATCGGCTATCGATTTTAAGTATATTGTATAGGTCTCTAATTTTTTTTGAGTTGGTAAAAAAAATTTTTTGTATAGGATTCAGGCGTCGTTCACACAACCAATCCCATATACATATTTTTTTTACCAACTCGAAAAAAATTAAAGACCTATACAATATACTTAGAATCGATAGCCGATACGGTGGGTTGATTATTTGCCATATTTTCTGACCCACCGTGTATATTATTATTATTTCCTTATGAGTATTCGATAATGGGTATTTCATTACCTACACACACAGGAAGGGTGGCAGTTCAGTATTTTAACTGATAAAAAGTGATGTTTTTACAATTGTAATTTTACAGAATGTTACATTTATTATATCCGAAGTTAGTCTTATTATTATTTTCAGTAAAATTAAATGGTTTTCTAGATTGTAAGATTCATTAATATCTGAACTGCACACTCTCTTTGTTATCGCGTTCAGATATTTTTGAACTCGTGACAGGACTTTGACTGATTTCAGTATCGTTTGTTAGTTTATGTGAACACTCGCCAGTATAATAATGGAAGCGAACAAGGGGATCATAAATATCTAAACAGGATCTTATTGTCAAGAATGCATGTTTACATATTTTTGATCACCTCGCCTGCTAAGATATATCTTTTATAGACTACGCTCTGAAGCAATAATTAAATTTTAAGATTTTTATTCAAGTACCTAATGATTTTATACAAAATGTGCTATTGATAAAACAGATCATAATGTACTAATTGAATGGACTCGTGTTTAGATATTATTGACCACTCTTTAATATATATGGATTCGACTGCGACGATATAAATATTGTAATATATTTTTGCTTTAATTGTTGGGTTTATACATGATATGTATAATCAATCATTATTTATACATATACATAATTATTATGTATATGTATAAACTTTTATGTACCGGATAGTTCAAGCACGCAAACCCGTCTAGCATGATACATAACAGAAATATATGTAGCGCAAAATATATTAGCTTAAATGTATCGATTTTGTACATAGTATTTTGTAAAATGGTCGAGTTATATTAAAAAAATCAAGTACGCTCCATGCCACAAGTCACTCAAAAGTATGACCGTTTGGGTGGCTACCACAAGTCTTTAAAGTATTCATCTGTCAAACTAAAATGATAGAGTCACATACTAGACATTTGCCAGTATGTTAAAAAGGTCCTATGTGACATGGAGTGTATAAAAATGTATGTATACATTTATAGTGAAGAGATGTCATCTTCAAAATACACAAATATGACGGTACAATACCATTATTAATACTGTAAACTGTTAAGCAATAAAATACACTTTGCGTTCGGCTCGCCATCTAGCTTCAAGTAGCGGAGCAACTGCTAAACGGTCGGGTAATCGGGGTTCAGCCACTGGACGCTAGATGTGGGTCTAGTGTTAACCCGGGTTTCGGAGCACGCACTACAGTATGGGCTCTGCCACTCTTCTTGTATCATTTCTCTCTGGTCCGGGGTGGTACAGTCGAGTTCGCCAATATATAGAGATCTTCTACTATCTAAAGTCCCGCGCCTTCACATTTCAAAACGCTTCAATTTTTTTATTATTATTTAAAAAGCACCACCAACACTCTCAACGCACAGTTGATGGCTGTCTCAGCTCGCACACATGTGTTGAGAGTGTTGGTGGTGCTTTTTAAATACATTGAAGCGTTTTGAAATGTGAAGGCGCGGGACTTTAGATAGTAGAAGATCTCTACACACTTTTGCACCTTACCACGTTGTAATAAGGTCCAAAAGTGTACACATATTAATAAACTCGACTGTACACCGTCTTTCCCCGCTAACCTGCCGCCAAATAGCAGTGCTCGCACTGTTGTGTTCCGGTAGGGGGTTAAGGCAGCCGGTGAAATTTCTAGCACAGAGGCATTCCATCTTAGGCCTCAAGGTAGGCAACGCATTCGAGATCTCATGGTTTCTTAATGGGGATCATAGGATTTCGGTGTCAATACGCCGCAGTGCCCACTTACCATCAGGTGGGCTGGGCGCTCGTTTGCCTATACCAATCACTACATAGTATAAAACAAAGTCGCTTCCTGCTGTTTGTCCCTATGTATGCTTAGATCTTTAAAACTACGCAACGGATTTTGAAGCGGTTTTTTTTAATAGATATAATGATTCAAGAGGAAGGTTTTAGTATATAATTTATTATAAGTTTAACCCTCAATTCCCGCGGGAACGCTATAACCGAATTCCACGCGGGCGAAGTCGCGGGCAGTGATATGGAAAAAAAACTTAATTAGTTAAAACTAAAATTGGGAAGTCGATTGCAATAACAGGAAAAACAAGAGACGTTTTCCTGTTTTTAAATATACGCTTTGTATTACCCGGGTCATGAGGTGAGCATTGAACCACGATAAATATATGTCTGAGTTGTTTTGATTAGGTATTCCATCATTAAATTGTATACATAGTTAGAAGAACTCAGGCGTGCAGGGCCTATAATTATTCGAAGTCTTAAAAAGGGATCTCCCTGTTCCCTATAGGATCGCTCACGCGTCAAGTTGAACTTTAAATCTAGCTGTTTAAAGTTCACGCGACGCGTGAGCGATCCTATAGGGAACAGCGAGATCCCTATTTTAAGACTCCGAATGTAGCCCCCAGGTATAATATTGTTGTCAAGTTGAACTTGAAATCTAGCTGCTTAAAGTTCACGCGACGCGTGAGCGATCATATAGGGAACAGCGAGATCCCTATTTTAATAATATTTTGTATATTGAAGATGATTCTTCGACGATTCTAGTATTGTTTTGCTTTTTATAAATAGGTGTTTGTAAAAAAAATATACGCGAAAATGTGAACTTTATTTTTGTAGTTTTATTTTTAGGTATTTTTATTAGCTACTTACCTATCTTCTTATATGTGTATATAAAAATCCATTGCCGTGTGTTAGTCTGGCTACGGCTCGAGAACTGCTGGACCGATTTAGCTCATTGTTTTTTTGGTTTAGAAAGAAAAAAACTTGGTAAAATCTAAAAGAATTGATCAATAAGTTTAAAAAAAAATTGGGGCACGCTTTTATTGCTGACTGTAATTTTCATTGTAAATCCTTCATCTACCCTTCAAGACGAATCAAACGAGCCCAAATTCGATGGGTTTATGTAGTTTAATTGCGGAGTTCCCATGGCCACCTTCCAGCTCCATCATCAGATCAGCTCCACGTCATCATAATATTGCATTGTCACGCGATTTACATGTTCGTGCTAAATTTTAGCTCAATCGGAAATCGGAAAGTGGGTCAAATTTAACTTGCAAGATTCCATTACATAGTTACCTACAGGTCGACCTAATAAATAATAATAATAAATTTTATTTCGGGCATCTAGGCCCATATTACATATACCTTAAAGACTAACATACATATTAAAATGAATCTTAAAAACTAACACGATTGCTTCTTCGTCGTGAGGCGCACTCTGGAATCGCTGTCCAGTCTTCCACGGAAGCGACGGAACACGACTCCCTTCGGCCAAATAAAAGCGTGTTAAAAAGAAGTAATCCGTGGTGATACGAAGTTCGCCGGGCCAACTAGTAAGTTGCTAAATTGAATCCGTGATGGCCTAGTGGTTCGACATCCTCCTCGCATGCAGAGGGTCGGGGTTTCGAATCCGGCTCGCACCTCTTTAGTTTTTACTAAGAGACATCATTAGCATTCGATTGCATTCGATCGAAGCTAACCTTAGACGCGAGGAGCAGAAAGAACGCAAAATTTCTGTTTTAGTACCTATATGGCAAAGGAATTTTCTCAAACATGCTCGGAAATGTTCGTGTTACTTTCAAAAAAAGAAGACGCGAGGCTGTCCAATGCCGGCCTTGGCCAGCAAAAACCTTATTGTCGTGTGTGTTTTTTAATTCGCTTGCTATTGAGACACGTCTGTAGAGAAACTGACAAATCCATGGAGGTAATAAGTACAACTTCCATGTCCAAATCATCCACGATCATGGAAGTAGTAAATACTGATGTGGGGTAAGTGCGCCTAAATTTATTTCGCCCCTATGCCTCGTAAACAGCCAACTACTAGTTGAGTAATATTTATAGGTTTCGATATATTTATGTTAGGCGCACTTACCCCATCCTGGCGCACTTGCCCCGACTGACCTTACATATTTCCTCGCTGTTTGAGAAAATCATTATATATACCTCGGCCGCAATTGCGATTGCCGGACTCGTACTAATAGAAGGCTTCGCTTCGCTTAGCCTTCTAACTGACTCGTCCGGCAATGCGCTACTTGGCGGCCTCTGCAATAATGTATATTAGACTCTGTAATTTCTGTGAGACAGTTATAAATCTTGTATTTAAATGGAATTCTAGTCCTTGTTTTTACTTATGTGCGAAATTCAATTTGAATTTACCACTGAGGTGTTCAGTGAAGTAAAAAATTGTGAGGAAACCCGCACGCAACTGCGAAGTTAATTCAAGGATGTGTGTAAAGTCCCCAATCCGCACCGGCCCGCGTGGGGACTATAGCCCAACCCTCTCATGATGAGGGGCCTGGGCCGAGCAGTGGGACGCAAATAGGCTGTAGTAGTACATAGTAGGTATACTTAGATAACCAAATGCTACACCGACAAAGCGGGTAGAAGCTATGTAATCAAACTACGTAAAAGAAATATCCAAAAATGGTCAGGGTCCGAAGATCTTCAGTGGCGATCGGTGGCGTGGGCAGCAGAAAGGAAACAACTTTAGACGCTTCAACAACTATATTGCAATTAATAACGTTAAACGCTGTGACATAAAGGAACACTGTTCGTTCGTTGGTCGGCACACAAAACTATTGTTATTATAATAAATCTATGAGGACACACAATAGGGATGACGACAGGGTGAAGAAATCGAAATTCTAAGTAGTCCGTCAGTCAGGTAATAAAAAAATATTAGACACGTATTTTTTGTTTTATCAAATTAACAAAGAATGACCAAGTTAAAACGCATTAAAGTTGGAGAGTCGGGGCTAACGTCACCGTTAAGTATAAATCGTACCTAACCGCGACGTCACGCGACATTTCAACTCAATATATCTCCGTATAAGTTTGATTACGTGAAAAAAGAAAAATACGTGTCCAATACTTTTCAATAATCTTCCTGATAGACTAAGGAAAAAAAGTTGTCGTCATCCCTATTAATGCAGCCATGTACCTACGAGCACGAGATCAGAGAGAAGGAAAGGACGTTACATACATAGACAACCGGAAGCATTCAGTAATGTTGCCCGGACAAAGATTATAAATGGTTGCCCGATGCAACTTGAAGTATTTATTATAAAACATATACACACCATGTGAGATAAAACATTTATCTCAACAAAAAATACCTAAGCACAAACATATTCATTGTCCATTATAATTCGCTCCGCACAAGGTCAAAGAACTTGACTCGAGTGACCGGTACGGGAAAACCCTGTGTTCTTAGGTAGGTATTACAGTCAAGAGCATTTACCATGTGTACACTTTTGGCATTAAGACTACGGCACGGGTGCATGTGTATTCATATGAAAGCCCTCGACTGTACCTACATTAATGATACACAATCGAAGGACGGTTATAATAACACGTTACGCTTAACGAGAAATTAATTACTGAAGGCATTTCATTAATTTTTGTGAGCACTTTTTAGTGGAGTAAACGCGTTGAGTGGAGACCACAACAAGGCGAGCGAAGTGTAGGGCGCCCTGTTGCCAGGTGAAGTGACGGTTTGCGCAAGGTGGCCGGTGTAGATTGGATGCGGCACGCCTTGGACAGAGCTCATTGGCGTGCATTGGGTGAGGCCTACGTCCAGCAGTGGACTACTATGGGCTGTTGATGATGATGATGATGATGAGCACTCGTCACTATTGCATTACAACAACAACAAATAACTCGATTTAAAAAAAATACCCGACTGCAAACGAACTTTTGATGTCACATTATATATTTTTGTAATCCTTTCATTAAACCCTTTATTTTGACACCCCACACGAAGGGTAGGCTTTGACAAAAAAAATTTTGGAAACGTTTGAAATGCCTCCAAAAGACAGCCATTTTGTTTTTTGCAATTTTGATATACCCAGTGTCACTCTCACAATTAAGACGAATCTAACGACACCTCGCATGCTAAAATCCATCAAGTCATTTAGGCTACACAGCGTGCCAAAGAAATATACATACACAGAGATCTTCTACTATCTAAAGTCCCGCGCCTTCACATTTCAAAACGCTTCAATTTTTTTATTATTATTTAAAAAGCACCACCAACACTCTCAGCGCATAGTTGATGGCTGTCTCAGCACGCATACATGTGTTGAGAGTGTTGGTGATGCTTTTAAATACATTGAAGCGTTTTGAAATGTGAAGGAGCGGGACTTTGATAGTAGAAGATCTCTACATGCACACTTAAATACGATTCGACGATCGAAAATAACATAACCCTCCTTCTAGCGCAGTCGGGTAAATACTAGCTCTCTTTATTGAACACCATAAACAAAACACAGAAAATACGTATAAAGTATGTATTACACCTATAAATTTCTTGCAATGTACATATTAAGGTTTAAGATAAGTCCTTATGTTGTTATCTGGGGCTCTATTCGAAACGTTACACAGTGAAAGGGAAATTCCCTATCCCTCCCGTCAAAGCGTCATGCCGTTGAAACCGAACTTTAAGCAGCTAGAGTGAAAGTTCAATTTGAACGCCCACGTGACGCTTTGACGGTACCTAACATAGGGAATATCCGTTTCCCTATGTAACGTTTCGAATAAAGCCCCAAGTAAACAACATATGGAGTTATCGCTAAAGAGCGACCTCTTAAGCCTTAATATGTACATCGCAAGAAATTTATAGGTGTAATACTATACCAGCTTTTGCAGTAACACTAACATGTAAAATCCCTGTTCCCACCCTTCCTTTGGGAAATTCTCTCTTAGTGCTCCCCTACAAACCCCAAGGAATCTACATGCCAAATTTCAGTTCCCTACTACCGTAGTTGCGGTAAGTTGCGGCTGGAGCCGTGGTGGCCTAGTGGTTTGACATACCGCCTCTCATGCAGAGGGTCGCGGGTTCAAATCCGGCTCGCACCTCTGAAATTATTTATGTGCGAAATTCTATTTGAATTTACCACTGAGCTTTACGGTGAAGGAAAACATCGTGAGGAAACCTGCACGCATCTGCGAAGTAATTCAAGGATGCGTGTGGAGTCCCCAATCCGCACTGGGCCCGCGTGGGGACTATAGCCCAACCCTCTCGTAATGAGAGGAGGCCTGTGCCCAGCAGTCGTTGGGCCGTAAATAGGCTTTTGTAGTAGTAGTTACGGCTGTGCGTTGTTATCAGTCAGTATAACCGAAGAGTTATGAGTATACCTACCTTTCTAAAGGTAGGTATGACCTTTATTGTTTTTCATGGTTAGTTATCTTGTTTTCATTGAATAATACAATACAATAAAATACAATATACTTTATTGAACACCACACAATCAAGGAACAGTAGACATTATGTAATTACACAAAAAGGTATGGCATACAGCAGGCGGTCTTATCGCTTAATAGCGATCTCTACCAGACAACCTTTGGATAGGTAAATCAGGTAAGTCTGTAACTAATATACCTACCTACATACGAGTAGTATAATTTTATGTAACTACCGATCATTCAAAACCGCAATTTACCTTAACTAGAATCATAGACATAAATAATACTTCGTATGGACCGGGCCTAACGTAGATACATGTCTTGTTTCCCCACTTCATTGGTGTCCAATCCAAAGTAAAACTTATATCGTGACACTAAAGCTGGGTCTCATTTTTTCAACAACGAGACGAGTTTTTAGATACTGAGAAACAGTTTCGAAAACAGTTTTTTTAAAAACGCTTATTGTCACGCACGCTCGGTGACAGAACTTTGGATTGGACACCGTGGATGTGGGGACATATTACGTGTTCGTTAGACCGGGTCTATATTATTTACGTCTATGACTAGAATATAATTTAATACTTTACATATCGAATCTGGTTTGACCGCCTCAAACGCCGAGTGTCATGTCATCACTGACATCAGATGGTCACTTCATCTTCAGTAGTTAAACACACGCGTTGACGAAAACACGTGAACAAAAAAAATGGTTCACAAAAATACTTAACCATTTTAGTTGCGTAAATTAAAAACAACGTGTCATAGATTAAAAATTGTTCCAAATAAGAAGGAAAACAATAAAAAAACGTGTTCTAGTGTGTGTGCTGTTTATTCTGTGATTTTCCTTAAAGTACCTACCTAAGGTAAATCTATTTTTGGAATCGATTTTTAGATGTAGGTAGATAAAATACTTGGCTGGTTTAGAAGTCTTTGTCAGTATTGTCTCTAAAATAAGTAAGTATTTATATTTTTAGGTTTAAGTTAATTTTTTGCCGACTGCATCCAAAAGTGTAGGTTCTCACGTCCATCTGTTAAGTATAGGTAGAGATCTTCTATCTAAAGTCCCGCGCCTTCACATTTCAAAACGCTTCAATGTATTTAAAAAGCACCACCAACACTCTCAACACATGTGTGCGTGCTGAGACAGCCATCAACTATTCGTTGAGTGTTGGTGGTGTTTTTTAAATAATAATAAATAAAATTGAAGCGGGTTGAAATGTGAAGGCGCATGACTTTAGATAGTAGAAGATTCTTATTATACTTAGTACCTACTTTTTATAGATTTAATGAAGACATATATTTTTTACAGTTTTTTTTTTGTTGTCGCTTTGATAAGGACTACATACCTGCAACTTAATAAATCTGTGGCTATATTCGAAGTCTTAAATAGGGATCTCCCCGTTCCCTATAGAATCGCTCACGCGTCAAGTTGAACTTTAAATCTAGCTGCTTAAAGTTCACGCGCCGCGTGAGCGATCCTATAGGGAACAGGGAGATCCCAGTTTTAAGACTTCGAATATAGCCCCGTATGACGATACAATGTAGTTTGTTTTGTGTATCTCACTTGAGCGGTAGTCCGTTCGTTAGTGCAGCTTATCTCAGACTTATTTGTATGAATTTGACGTAGGGTTAAGAGGCTAACTCGAGGTTAGCGGCTTGGTGCAAATGGGGCTAAGTGTAATTAACATAGTAACCCGAGCCATAGTATAGATGATAAGTTAATTAAGTATGATGATTACTATATCTAAGCCTACTTTAAAAATAAACATAATGATTTCCTTTAAAAATAACATCGTGTGGTTATGTAAACAAGCGAACTATCCGCGTTAGAAAATAAACAAATAAAAACTTGCTTTTTTATCATCGACAGCCTCGATGGAGCCATAAACACAAGAATTGAATCGAAAACTTGCTTTTTGAAGTCGGTTATGGGGCGTGGCGCTTCGAAAACTAAACTTAAAATGACAATTACGTACCTAAGTAGTAAGTATTGTTTGAACTACGTGAAATGAAACTTTTTAATGGATCAAACATTATTTCTCAATAGTGCGTAACTTCAGAGATATTTAATACATATAGTAGGTATGGCCCATATTTCGTCACTTGACATACATACACACAAGTTCCTTGAGATATTTTCCTTATTGTGTTTGATTTTACGATACTAACTTGAATTTACGTCAGTAGATCTATTCGCTATAATTGTGTGTTATAAGGCGGTCTATTCGAATATTCCAATAGGGATATGGATTTTCCCATACCTTACTTAATATAATAAAGCTGTAAGTTCGTTTGGATGTTTGTTGCTCAATCACGCTAAAACGGCCCAACTAACTTTTGAGAGTACACATTTTTGTCTAATTTGGAGGGCAAGTTTAGTACGAAAGTCTCTGCAGACGAAGTCGCGGGTAAAAGATCGTCTAATATATAAAATTCTCGTGTCACAGTGTTTGTAACCAAACTCCTCCGAAACGGCTCGACCGAATCTTATGAAATTTGGAGTGTATGTTCAGTAGGTCTGAGAATAGGACGAAAGCTATTTTTCATACCAAAAAAATCCAAGGCAGTGCGAAGTCCGCGGGGTCAGCCAGGTATATATATATATATAGGTAGGTACCTACAAATCCGAGAACTAGAGCCGGAGATTCCTTTTCCGCCCAGAGTAGACCTTACATTAACCTCAGAATTGCTTCAGTAATTAGCAGAGAAAGACACACCGACAGACAGATTTACTTTCGTATTTTACCTATAGTTTTGGTACCTATGAATAAATTGTCCTCTGCCAAACCGGTCGAGTGATCTTGAACTGCAATATTTAGCGATTCCAACCGAGTTGGGTAAACTTTTATAAAAAAACCAAGGTCGTTTGACCGTCGGACGGTTTTACCGAAAAACCTTGTCATGTAACAATTCAACCCAAACTGCATTGTAATATTAAAGGATTTTTCTGGATTGTGTTTATTGAAACACGTTGTTGGTTTGAAGTCTAAATCAATACTTACTTTTTAATTTCAGGTTTGCTTAACTATTTATACATTACATTTTTTTTTAATAGTAAGTAGTTTATTTAGAAAGGAACAAGTAAAAAAAATTAAAATAAACTACAAATAGCATTTAAATTTACAGAAATAAGAAAAATTAAAGCTTAAAAATAACCTAAAAACCTAAATTAGGGCCTTTCGGAAGGGATCCCATCACGCGAAGTATATTAGGTACTTACTGGCAGAAAGGATTTCTTTAAAAGTTTAAACAAGATCGAGCCAGTTTCTTGAAATATTTCGTAATTAGAAAGAAATGGTTTTTTTTTGATTAAAAACGTTTTATTAATGGAAAATAATTGTTGTCGTTCAGATCCTTAAATTCTTAAATATTGCTTATTCTAAGAAAAAAATAATCAGGAGAAAATTGGTATTCTTGGGTTTGTCAATTTTATTATTGACTTGGTACAAAAAAATAACTTCAAGAAGTTTTTTTACCGATAAGAAGTTGCTTCTATAGGATAGGTAGGTAAAAAACCGTTTTTCTTGAAGTCAATAAAATTGCTTTGATAGAAAGAAATATGCTTAATTTAAAGAAATCCTTTCAGTCTGTGCTATAAACTAACGAAGAAATTTGGTTCGTTTGTCAGTTACCTTAAATACAGAATCGGGGCTCTAATTCGAAACGTTACCTATGTAGCTGATGAGAAATGTGTCAATTTGAGATATGAATTCTTTCGATAAAATTATCACCAAGAAGATAACTTACTCGTATCTAGTCTAACATTATTAACAGAGACTGGACAACTGACTCTTGACTTGACCTTTTAAAGATAAACTCTTGATAAAGTGTATCGAGTTAAATATCAAGTCAATGGTCAAGTGTGAAGCTGTGAATAGATAGTGTCATCGAAATTAATGTAAATCCTTTTTACATCACCTTGGCCGTAAAGTGGGATTTTCTGCCAGGCAAGGTGTAAAACTTTTGTTTTGTCAAACCACGGGCGGTAATTCGTAAAGCCCCAGATCGCATATTTATGGCCCTCACCTTCGGTTCCGGCCACAGAAACCTGCGATCTGGGACATTTACGAATTCACCACCCTAGGTCTGTAATCTAATATATAAAAATAAGTCGGGTTTTCCTTCCTGACGCTATAACTCCAGAACGCACGACCCGATTTACACGCTTTTGCATTCGTTGGAAAGGTCTCGGGCTCCGTGAGGTTTAAGGCGGTACGAAGTCCGCGGGGTCAGCTAGTGTAATAAATTACAGCCTCTGCCCGCTAATTCTCCCGCGTGGAATTCGGTTATCGCGTTCCCGCGGGAACTATGCGTTTTTTGCGATAAAAAGTAGGCTATGTCCTTTCCCGGGACTCTAACTATCTCCATATCACATTTCATCTAAATCGGTCTAGCGGTTGTAGCGTGAAGAGGTAACAGACAGACGGACAGACAGAGTTACTTTCGCATTTATCACTACATAGTATAAAACAAAGTCGCTTCGCTGTCCGTCTGTCCTTTAAAGCTACGCAACGGACTTTATTGCGGTTTTTTCAATAGATAAAGTGAATTCAAGAGGAAGGTTTTCGTATATAAATTGTTATAGTTTAACGCTCAATTCCCGCGGGAACGCTATAACCGAATTCCACGCGGACGAAGTCGCGGGCAGAATCTAGTAATATTATAATATGGATTGTATGGACTTATAGTATAGTATGGATGTAAATACTGACTTTTTAAGGTGCTCAAAATGTAATCATTTCGTTCCCTGTTTAACGTGACAAAAGTTTGTCATTTCCGAACGAGCGCTTTTTGTTTTTTGACAGCTAGTGAGCGTGCCTAAAGTTTTTTACGAACTAGTGCGTAAAGTTTTTTTGAGCTTCATTTATTTCTTTATTCTTTTTTCCCGCAAATGTATTAAAAAATGTCGTTTGCGACACGTGCGAAATTGTCATGTTCACTCGTCTAGTGTTAACGCTCGCTTTCGCGCTACATAACTAGGGACTCGTGATAAAATGACAAACTTTTCGCACTAGCATCAAAATGTACTATTGTTGGCGTCACGATCAGATGTGGTCCAAAGTAGTGATTTACGTTGTAAAGTACTTAACTAATACCTTTGCATCTGTCTTTTGGCTGTCAAGATGATGATGATGTACCGTCCCGGTTCCAGCCATGTACCGCCTTCTGCTGCTGACGGCGGCCGCGCTCGCTCGCCCTCAGGTGGACGAGTCGTCCCTCCTGCTGGAAATATTCGGGACGCCGCCGCCCCGCCCGGCCGGCACGTCACAGAGGCCAGAAGATGTAAGTTCAAATCTTGAGATTTGTGTTTTAAAGCTGTGTTATTACTAACACAGCTTTAAAACACAAATCTCAAGTAAAGTAAAGTAAAAAAGTAAATAGTACATTACACACCTAGGGCGGTAAAGTAAAGAAAGTCTCAGATCGTGGGTAATTGGTGCCCGAGCTGGAGGCGAGGGCTATAATCTAACGGTCTGAGGCTTTCTTTACCACCGCCCGTGGTGAGTATACGATTTTACGTCACCACCTGGCCGTGAAGAGGGATTTTTCGTCGCGCCCGAGGGCGGTAAATCCCGCTTCTCGGCCAGGTGTGACGTAAAAAACATTTATTCAGCTAATTAACCTTACATTACTTAATTATTATTAAGAGCCTGCTGTGTCCCAGTGCTGGGCAAAGGCCACCCCCCACTTCCACCACCTTTCTCGATCTTGAGCGTCATCGGACGTCCTTTAAATAGGAGTCTAGTTCATCCCGCCATCGCCGTCGAGGTCTGCCGCGTTTTCGCCTGGAGTTGCTGGGCTTCCACTCTGTGGTTATCTTGGCCCACAACTCACTCGGCATCCGACAAACATAACCTGCCCAGTCCCATTTTAATTTACATTACTTAATAACTAGGTAAAATAAAATTACAACTAGCCGAAAGGGCTCCAGCTCAGCCAGCCTCAGCGCTGATTTTTAGCTGGAGCCTGTTACAACCCTTTCCCTTGCATGTGACGATTGCTTCCTCCACCTTCACCAATGAGTTCAAACACCCTGCGTTTTGAAGTACTTACATAAAGGACAAGTACCTGTACCTGGGCGCCCGAGTTATTTGAGAGCTTGATCGTAGCTAGATCGATTTGTCACCCCCGAAAATCCTACATTCCAAATTTCGTCCAACTCGTTTGGCCGGCCCTAGACCTACAGTAAAATTGCGCAATAACATTGATGCGTCTGCCGGTGCCCTCAAGAATATTGTGCAATACTAACCCTAAACGGTCAATAACATTGCACAACACAATTCGAAATATTGTGCAATATAATTGATCGTCTAGGGCCGGCCTTACAGCCGTTTTCGAGATCGCTTGTAATATCAAAAAATAAAGAAATATGAAAGATTGCGTTTATCAAAGTATTTAAGTATGAAATAATAATAAAATAACAAATATAAGACTACTACAGCCCATTTGCGTCCCACTGCTGGGCACAGGCGTGCTCTCATCACGAGAAGGTTTGGGCTATAGTCCCCACGCGGGACCGGTGCGGATTGGGGACTTCACGACACACATCCTTGAATTACTTCGCAGATGCGTAAAAAAAGCTGTGATTGATTCAAATTGAATTTCGGACGTAGTAAACTCCTAGAGGTGCGAGCCGGAACCCCCGACCCTCTGCATGAGAGGCGGTAGGTGGAACCACTGGGCCACCAAGGCTTTTTTAAAGAAATATCTGAGAATGCGAAATTTAGGTGGGGTCACCCTCCCTTGTTTATTAAAGCCTGTGTAGGTACTTGAGCTAAATGACTCTGCCCCCAGCTAGTTTCACCACCTGGTTAAATATATTTAACCCAAATTTTCCCTCAGTTCACAATCCGGAGTACCGACGCCACCTCCACCTTCACCGAGGCAAGCGGGGCGGCCTGCAAATGCGTGCCGTACTACCTTTGTGATGACAACCTGATTGCCCTGGACGCGAACAATGAGACTGTCACTGGCTGGGGGACTTTGGACATCAGGTAAAGTACCTTACCTTCCTTCATGTTACCATAGAGAAATGATGCAAGAAGAGTGGCAGAGCCCATATACTTTAGTGCGTGCTCCGAAACCCGGGTTAACAATTAATCGACATCTAGCGTCCAGTCCAGTGGCTGAACCCCGATTACCCGACCGTTTAGCAGTTGCTACCGCTACTTGAAGCCAGATGGCGAGCCGAACGCAAAGCATATTTTATTGCTTAACAGTTTACAACTTACAACCCGAAGTCTCTGTGTAATAAGAGGATTTCAAAAAAGAGTTCTAGTTATAATAATAGTTGTTAATCTAAATATATAAAACTCAAAGGTGACTGACTGACTGACTGACATAGTGATCTATCAACGCACAGCTCAAACCACTGGATGGATCGGGCTGAAATTTGGCATGCAGGTAGATGTTATGACGTAGGCATCCGATAAGAAAGGATTTTGCAAAATTCCCACGGGAACGGGAAAAATCGGGATTTTACTTTTTAATATTTCTGCGCATACGAAGTTGCGAGGAAAGCTACTCGTAGTTCTTTATAAATACACTTAGCGTTCGGCTCGCCATCTCGCTTCAAGTAGCGGAGCAACTGCTAAACGGTCGGGTAATCGGGGTTCAGCCACTGGACGCTAGATGTCGATCTAGTGTTAACCCGGATTTCGGCGCACGCACTACAGTATGGTATGGGCTCTGCCACTCTTCTTGTATCATTTCTCTGTGATGTTACTTGGGCTAGCTAAAGACGGGCTGCTTTGAGCACTCGAGAACGGCATCGGGGGCGGAGTTGGTCATTCAGGGGCTCCATTCGACGTTTTAAATAGGGAAAGAGGCATTCGCAATCCATGCGCTCACGCGTCGCGGCGCACTTTAAGAGGAAATCAAACGGGCGAGAGAATTGGAAAATAGGTATTTTAGAATTCTGTTGCTGTCGCGCTATGCCCGACCAACCGAGCTATCCATGTGTGAGTGGAAATGCCAATGTCTGCTAGATTTCCGTCTTTTTTTCATGTCAATGGTATAGGATAGGATAGTGTTCCTCACCAGCGGGCGCCACTGGCGTTGTGCGCTCGCGGCTATGATTGGAGGGAGGTATAGCTGTCAATGTCAAACCGCGTAAAACGGCCAATGGCTACCTTGGCCGACACCAACGCCCCTAGCGGATTTTTCTAGCGGTGACTCTCATTCCCAGATTCCGCGAGGACGACTGCCAGGAGAGCGTGGAGCGCTGCTGCAAGGCTCCCAAGACAGAGCCCGTGCCCACTCCGGCTCCCAACAACCATCGGCCGGCCGGCTGTGGCTACAGGAACAGGAAGGGGCTGGATTTTAACGTCGTTGGAGGGAGCGTGAGTTGACTACTGGGCCTATATTCGAAGTCTTAAATAGGGATCTCGCTGTTCCCTATAGGATCGCTCACGCGTTAAGTTGAACTTTAAATTTAGTTGAACTTTATATATATACGGTGGGTCAGAAAATATGGCAAATAATTAACCCACAGTATCGGCTATCGATTCTAAGTATATTGTATAGGTCTTTAATTTTTTTTGAGTTTGTAAAAAAAAAATATTTTGTATAGGATTCAGGCGTCGCTCACACAACCAATCCCATATACAATTTTTTTTTTTACCAACTCAAAAAAAATTAAAGACCTTTACAATATACTTAGAATCGATAGCCGATACTGTGGGTTAACTATTTGCCATATTTTCTGACCCACCATGTATACATGTAGTGACAACCAACATAGCTATAAGGATAATTTATAGTTATATTTGCTAATATATACTTATATACCGGTTGCACTTACATCTAGATTTTAAGGTCTATTAGTTTTAATATTTTGCTGCACCCTCACAGGGTCCATGTTAGTACTTAAGAAAATATTGTAACATCTTGTATAAACCATGGTTTGGCAATAAATTATATGAGTATGAGTATAATATGGTACCATCGATCTGACGATGCAGCATGGACAATTAAAAAAACAAAAGCGTTTTTTTAGTTTTTTAACTAAGTATGTGCCCGTTTTTCCTCAGGGTTCAGAGGCGCAGTTTGGCGAGTTCCCGTGGGTTGTGGCTATAATGGGCCCAGAGGGCTACCTGGGCGTGGGTTCGCTCATCCATCCGCAGGTCGTCATCACAACCGCCCACGTGGCGATCAAGTGAGTACCCAAGAAGGGAACCCATTTTGTCTTTTCTAATATCCCGGAAACGCACAGTGGTTCTATATTCTATGCAATAGGCATTGTCTAAGAAAAGAAGGTCTGCCGATCCGGGTGAAGTGTCACCCTTACGTCAAAGTCGAGTTGTCACTTTATTGCAATAAAACAAAAATGAAGGAAGTATTTGCTGCCGTTATAATGCAAAATAAATTATTTGTGCATTACAATTGTCATTTACAAAGACCAGTTTAAGACCAGTTTAAGACCATTTTAAGACCAGTTTAAGACCAAAATTTGGTCTTAAACTGGTCTTTGAGAAACTTTTATAAGGCATCCTCCAGTGACCGGCGTCGCGACGAGTTTGTGAGACAGACGATTCGAATGGACAAAGTAAGACGAAAGCTCCATTCCTCGAATAACATTGTAAGAATGAAATACCGTCTCGAAAATATGAGGCCCATCGTATTTTGATCACCAGTGGGCGCCACTGGCGTCGGAGATTACGTTTGCGGTGATTGGAAGGCTGTATAGCTGTCAATGTCAAACCACGCGAAATTCTGCCTTGGACGACACCAACGCGACTAGCGCTCCTAGCGGATTTTTCACTCGCGGTGACTCTCATTGACTAAATACTTAATAAATCAATAAATCAATCATTTATTCAGCAAATTGGCCACATAGGGGCACTTTTACACGTCAGAAATGAATTTACCAGCGCTTCCTAGATCCATTGCTTGAGAAGAAGTGCTGCAACCATAGACATAATAATACTTCGTATGGACCCGGCCTAACGTAGATACATGTCATGTTTCCCCACTTCATTGGTGTCCAATCCAAAGTTAAACTTATATCGTGACACTAAAGCTGGGTCACATTTTTTCAACAACGAGACGAGTTTTTAGATACTGAGAAACAGTTTCGAAAACAGTTTTTTTAAAAACGCTTATTGTCACGCACGCTCGGTGACAGAACTTTGGATTGGACACCGTGGAAGTGGGGACATATTACGTGTACGTTAGACCGGGTCTATATTAATTACGTCTATGGCTGCAACAAACTCAGCAGGCCTTTTTAAAAATAATAATAATCACATACAAATAGTGTATTGTTTCTTAGCCAATGGTCGTCCCTGACTCGCTTTCAACTGAAGAACATCTTTATTTATTCAATGCATATACATTTTTCTTAATGTAGGAACATTAAGTAGATCTTTAACTTTATGCAAACGAATTCAAATTCCGCTAGGGGCGCTAGTGGCGTTGATCTCTGCCAAGGCAGGCATTGGCCATTTTGCGCGACTTGACATTGACAGCTACACACCCCTCCAATCACCGCGAACACAGTCTCCAACCCCAGTGGCGCCCACTGGTGTATGGAGGGTTGAAGTAAAGGAGCGCAATCTTTATAGTTCTAAAAGTGGACACCAAATCGGGTAGGTTGGGGGCGCTGCGGTCGCCACTCCAGTCAAGCCACCTAGGCGGATAGTCTGCAGTGGCAGTAGCGCCTTCAGATGGCGCTGCTGAGGCGAAAACGCAGCGAAAACGGTTGTGAGGCGAGTGTGTTTTTGTTTTGTTGCTTATCAAATCCGCTGGACACGTTTTCAACTGTTTCGCAATATAAGATTGCGCTCCTTACCAAGACACATTCCACACTCCATACACTGGTGTACAAAACACGGTGGCTCTCCTTAAAAAGAATCCGTACCAATACCACACGGCGGTCACGGCCTATAAAAGCACGATTTCGAACACAATTCGAAAGAAGTGTCAATGTTTGCGTGCGAAGACGTCGGTACACTTGTAAATGTGTGTGTGCCAGTACGCGGGCCAATGATTCACACTCCATTTCCGGATGAAACAAATGACAATGACGGTAAGGGCGAGTTGGGCGCGAGTTGCGCGCCGGCTAGATTCAGGCGGGTGATTCCGTGGCCATTCTGTGTGTAGTACTATTAAATATTCCGTAACAATAGTTTATGAAAATGTGTTTTTTCTTCAGAGCTCCCAATGGCCTTAAGATACGGGCTGGCGAATGGGACACACAAACCACCAAGGAACGTCTTCCGCATCAAGAGAGGGACGTTGAAGAGATCTACGCCCACCAAGGTAGGCATTCTGCTACTACTACTACAGCCTATTTGCGTCCCACTGCTGGGCACAGGCCTCCCCTCATCATGAGAGGGTTTGGGCACGCGGGCCCAATGCGGGTTGGGGACTTCACACACATCTTTTGAATTAAGTACTTCGCAGATGCGTGCAGGTTTCCTCACGATGTTTTCCTTCACCGAAAAGCTCATGGTAAACTCAATTTCGCACGTAAATAAACTTAGAGGTGCAAGCCGGAATCGAACCCCCGACCGACGTTACTTGAATATAATTGGGTGTGGCAGAATATACATGAAGAGGATACATTAGGAGCCACAAAATGTGTAACTACCTACACGCTGTCATACTCTCAAAACATATTTTTACCAAATTTCATGTAAATCTGCTACGCCTTTTTAGGGTGATGAGAAACAAACATCCAAACACGCAAACATTAGCTTTATAATAGGTATTATAGCTTCTGCCAGCGACTTCGCCCGCGTGGTTATCGCGTTCCCGCGGGAACTATGCGTTTTTCCGGGGTAAAAAGCAGCCTATGTTCATTTCCCGGGACCGCAACTATCTCCGTGCCAAATATCATCTCAATCGGTCCAGCGGTTGAAGCGTGAAGAGGTAACAGACAGACAGACAGACACACAGAGTTACTTTCGCATTTATAATATTAGTAGCTTCTGCCCGCGACTTCGCCGGCGTGGAATTCGGTTATCGCGCTCCCGCAGGAACTATGCGTTTTTCCGGGATAAAAAGCAGCCTATGTCCTTTCCCGGGACCCCAACTATCTCCGTGATCTCAATCGGTCCAGCGGTTGAAGCGTGAAGAGGTAACACACAGACAGACAAGTTACTTTCGCATTTATAATATTAACTAGCTGACCCCGCGCGGACTTCGTACCGCCTCAGAATTTTTTTTTGGGTATGAGAAATAGCTTACGTCCTATTCTCAGACCTACTGAACATACACTCCAAATTTCATAAGAATCGCTCGAGCCGTTTCGGAGGAGTTTGGTTACAAACATGTGACACGAGAATTTTATATAATTTAGATATGGATTAAGATTGAAGATATTATGATGCCTATTCCAGCCTACCAATCAAAGAGTTTAAAGAACGACGTGGCCCTCCTAAGGCTGTCTTCTCCAGTGGAACTTTCGGAGCACATTGGTCTGATCTGCCTTCCGGATCAAGGAGAGAACTTTGACTCTAGCAGGGACTGCGTGGCAAATGGGTGGGGCAAGCAGCTGTTTGGTGAGTGTAGTTCCGGGTTATTAGATGGGTTGGACTCTACTAAATCAATTTTTTTATTATCATTTTAAAAGCACCACCAACACTCAACGCACAGTTGATGGCTGTCTCATCACGCACACATGTGTTGAGAGTGTTGGTGGTGCTTTTTAAATACATTGAAGCGTTTTGAAATGTGAAGGCGCGGGACTTTAGATAGTAGAAGATCTCTAGTACTAACTAGAGATCTTCTACTATCTAAAGTCCCGCGCCCTCTCTGGACACATGTGTGCGTGCTGAGACAGCCATCAACTATGCGTTGAGTGTTGATGGTGCTTCTAATAATAATAATAAAAAAGCGTTTTGAAATGTGAAGGCGCGGGACTTTAGATAGTAGAAGATCTCTACCAAAGGGCGGACGCGGCCTATAAAAGCACGATTTCGAACACAATTCGAATGAAGTGTCAATGTTTGCGTGCGAGGACGTCTGTACACTTGTAAATGTGTGTGTACCAACTACGCGGGACAATGATCCCACTCTCCATCTCCGGATGAAACGAGTGACGGTAAGGGCGAGTTGGGCGCGAGTTGCGCGCCGGCTAGATTCAGGCGGGTGATTCCGTGGCCATTCTGAATGTAGTACTATTAAATATACGAGATAAGCTAATTAGGCGTGACGACAGCGGGGACGGCGAGGGTTGCGTGGCGACGAAACACGCGCATAGCACGAAACATACTGACAGTCGACAAAAATCAGCAAAAAAAAAGCTACGTACATGACCTATTCATGATATGACAGACATTTTTTCAAAAGTTAAATTTTTGGGACACGCTTTTATTGCTGACTGTACTTTTCTTTGTAAACCCTTCATCTACCCTGCAAGACGAATCAAACGAGCCCAAATTCGATGGGTTTATGTAGTTTTAATACGGAATTCCTATGGCCACCTTCCAGCTCCATCATCAGATCAGCTCCACGTCATCATAATATTGCATTGTCCCAAATTGCAATCGGAAATCGGAAAGTGGGTCAAATTTAACTTGCAAGGTTCCATTACATAGTTACATACAGACCTAATAAAAGCGTGTTAAAAAGGACTCATGATACTTGACAAATTCTTTTCAGTCAAATCGAACTTAGCCAAACGAAACGATGAAAAAGATAAGAAGAGTTAGATGTCATTCATGATGAGTCCCCTACAGCACCGTTCCGTTGTGCAGAGTTTCTCGGGCGTGCGCTTGTGTAAGCTGTGGTATGACGTCATCAGTTTCACGTGCTCCCTGCCGCCCGACCGTCTTTTACCCCCCGGACGGGCACGAAGTTGACAAGCTATGGCATCGTCTAGCGATGATCGACAGCTTTCATAGCTAATTCAACGAATCTCTCCAGGTCAAAAAGGGCGGTATGCCGTAATCCTCAAACGCGTGGAGCTTAACATGGTGGAACATGGACGATGCAATCAGCTGCTGCAGCACACACGGCTCGGGCGTCGGTTCAAGCTGCATAACAGCTTCGTCTGTGCTGGCGGCGAGGAGGGGAAGGATACCTGTCAGGTGAGACCGGCTTTACCTATTATAATTTCAGTCTAATGACGTCCATTGCTGGAAAAAGGGTAGCAGCAAGTGAAAAATCCGCTAGTGGCGTTGTTATCGGCCAATTTGGCGCGGTATTTTAAAATTATTATGCAAATGTAATGTGAATTTTTCTTTGGAATTTTTGAAATAAAATGCCTTCTGCTGAATTTGTTGTGGCGCTTCTTCTCAAGTCTTGAGAAGCGTTGGTAAATTCATTTCTGACGTGTAAAATCGCCTCTATGTGGCCAATTTGCTGAATAAATGATTGAATTAGAGTGCGTTGCTTATGGTCCCAAAGGAAGACCAGTGCTGGCCTTAATGCTAGCACATGCTGAGTTGGGACCATTTCGTGACAGACCGCAACACTTTTCTTTTTTTCTGTGTAATCGTTGCTCTTTTTGTCTTTTAGGTGCGTGTTGTATTCTTTCGTTGCCTAAGCAGAGGCCTAAGATGGAATGCCTCTGTGTCTTTGTGAAACTATTCCCCCTTTGTCTCCAGGGCGACGGCGGCGCTCCTCTGGCCTGTCCAATCGGCGGCGACCGCTACAAGCTAACCGGTCTGGTGGCATGGGGCATCGGCTGTGGAGAACAGGACGTGCCCGCCGTGTACGCCGCGGCCGCCGTGTTCCGGCGATGGGTCGACGACAAGATGGCTACTTGGGGCTTTGACAGATCCAGCTATACCGTGTAGACACGACTTGTTTTTAAGCTCACCCCGTTTTTAATAAATATGTATTGAATAAGGGTGTTTTTTTTTCTAATCTTAGAACCGTTTGGCCTAAGCTGCATCATCAGGTTACGAATAGAAGGAAAAATATCGAATTCTGATCTTGCTCACTCATTACAAATTTAGACGCCATGTTCCGGCGAAGGGTCGACCACAAGATGGCGGCTCTGGGTTTTGACAGCTCCAGCTATACCGTGTAGACATTATTACTTCTACATTCTCTCAGTTTTTAATAAATATGTCTTGAATAAGGGTGTTTTTCTAATTTTAGAACAGTTTGCCCAATCAGCATCATCATGTTAACGAATAGAAGTAAAAATGTCCCATTTAAAGCTTGCTCAGTTAAAAGAAAAGAAGTCGCCATTTTTCGCCGGTGGGTCGACAAGAAAATGGCGGATTGGGGCGGTGGTACGCTGCTAGAGCTGTCAAAGCTGTTTTTAATAAAAATGTCGAGCAACGTGTTTCTAATTTTTAAACCGTTTGCCTAATCTGCATCAACATGTTATGAATACAAGAAAATGTTCGTATTCGATTGGGGACTTCACGCACATCTTTGAAATTACTTCGTAGATGCAGGTTTCCTTACGATGTTTTCCTTCATCGAAAAGCTCAGTGGTAAATTCAAATTGAATTTCGCACATACGTAAACACAGAGGTGCAAGCTGGATTCGAACCCCCGACCGATATACTTATAAGTTATAATAGACTCTACATCAACGGCTTAAGTGTTAAGTATAACACGACATGACTTAGAAGGCGCGCGGCGACGCACTTGATGCAGTCTATTATAACTTAATCCGCGCGCCTTTCTCATTTATTTAATTAAACTTTATTGCACATAGAGAAAACTTAGCATGTAAAAGGAGGACTTAATGCCTATTTAGTTGTTAATGTCAACTCGGTCATTTAAAAATTCATTTTCATCATAAATATTTTTGTTTATTATTTAAGTAAATCTGTACGTCAATTTAATCTTTCTTTTATTTAGGTAATATATTTCATATTCTTTATAATTATTTCATTTATCGATACACTACACTAATAACTGTAGAAATCTTCTACTATCTAAAGTCCCGCGCCTTCACATTTCAAAACGCTTCAATGTATTTAAAAAGCACCACCAACACTCTCAACACATGTGTGCGTGCCGAGACAGCCGTCAACTATGCGTTGAGAGTGTTGTTGGTGCTTTTTAAATAATAATGAAAAAATGAAGCGTTTTGAAATGTGAAGGCGCGGGACTTTAGATAGTAGAAGATCTCTACCATGAACACATTCATTTTATTTTGACGGTGGGCAAAGCGTTACTGCAGTTGGCATTCTCCAGTTCAGTGCGTATCTGCTTTAGACGCGCTCGAGCGAGCGTCAGGTTGGCGTTCGTGATTCTCATACTTTCCTGCAAAATATATAATTGCTTAAATAAACTATTACTACTACAGCCTATCTGCGTCCCACTGTTGGGCACAGGCCTCCTCTCATCACGAGAGGGGTTGGGCTAGACCCCACGCGGGCCTAGTGCGGAGTGGGAACTTCACACACATCTTTGAATTACTTCGCAGATGGGTGCAGGTTTCCTCACGATGTTTTCCTTCACCGAAAAGCACAGTGGTTCAAAAAAAATTCAAAACGCTTCAATGTATTTGGAAAGTGTTTGTAAATCACCACCTATACTCTCAACGCATTTGTGCGTGCTGAGACGGCCGGCCGTCAAACATGCGTTAGGTGTTAGTGGTGATTATTAAATACCTTGAAGCGTTTTGAATTGTGGAGGCGTGGGACTTTCTACAGTAGATCATCTCGACGATGATTTTTATGAAGGTTGCCATTCTAGGTTTTTACCTTACTCTTTCTATGAAAGTACTTACTCATATCATTAAGTCGTAAGTACTCATATCATTTATTGCCAAACCATGATTTTTATAATATTAACATGGACCCTTAAAATCTAGATGTAAGTGCAACCGGTAGAGATCTTCTACTATCTAAAGTCCCGCGCCTTCACATTTCAAAACGCTGCAATGTATTTAAAAAGCACCACCAACACTCTCAACACATGTGTGCGTGCTGAGACAGCCATCAACTATGCGATGAGAGTGTTGGTGGTGCTTTTAAAATAATAATGAAAAAAATTAAGCGTTTTGAAAAGTGAAGGCGCGGGACTTTAGATAGTAGAAGATCTCTATATAAGTATATATTACCAAATATAACTATAAATTGTCCTCAGTTATGTTGGTTGTCACTTCGTGTATATACACGGTGGGTCAGAAAATATGGCAAATAATTAACCCACCGTATCAGCTATCGATTTTAAGTATATTGTATAGGTCTTTAATTTTTTTTGAGTTGGTAAAAAAAAAATTGTATATGGGATTGGTTGTGTGAACGACGCCTGAATCCTATACAAAATATTTTTTTAAGCAACTCAAAAAAAATTAAAGACCTATACAATATACTTAGAATCGATAGCCGATCCTGTGGGTTAATTATTTGCCATATTTTCTGACCCACCATGTATACACATCTTTGTCATGGATATGGATATATACTTACTTGACCATTGAGTAGAATTTTGTCGGCCTTTGTCAGTTTTTCAACAGCAATGTCAGTTGTGTGTCTCATTAGCCCTTCCAGAGTGGCTCGCATTGACACATTACATTCCCCTGTCAAAAAATTAATAAATAGCTTGGAAATTTTATACAACTTAAACAAGAATATAAAAGATTAGGTACTTATTTATTTATCAGCAAGAAAAAATTACATGAGAACTATAACAATTCAATGGGGACTATCGTTTCTTTGCTCACCAGCTGGCGCCACTGTTGACTAAGGTCCAGAGGTATAGCTGTCAAAGGCGACTTTATAAGATCGGCGCCGAAAAGTTTTAAATCTTGAATCTCATTAAGTTTATTAATTATAAATAACTGTCGTCATATCGAGTAGCTATGCCGCAATGATGTGCAGTTCCGTTTTGTTTGGAAAAAAGAAAAAAATTCATAGCGTTTGTATTCATCACCAAATAAACCATATTTGCGATAATTTCACGAAGGAGATCACTTTTCAACAGGTAAATTAAAGAAACTATGATTTTATACTGGGAAATTTTATACAACTTGAACTTGAACAAGAATATAAAAGATTAGGTACTTATTTATTTATCAGCAAGAGTATAGCATGACACAACTTAGAAGGCGCGCGGATTAAGCAATAATGGACTCTGCGTCAATGGCTTAAGTGCTTCTCCGCGTGCCTTCTAACTTGTGCCGTGATATATTATGGACAATAGACAACGAAAAATTTACTTGAGAACTATAAAAAATCAATTGCATTACACCTTTATTTTATGATTACTAGATATCCATGACCCTAGTACACATTGACCGTCAATATGATACAATCAAACCCACTGTTCAATTCAAACTAAAGAAATTCAGGGGCTATATTCGAAGTCACAAAATAGGGATCTCCCTGTTCCCTATAGGATCGCTCACGCGTCGCGTAGACTTTAGGCAGGTAGATCTTAAGTTCAACTTGACGCGTGAGCGATCCTATAGGGTACAGGGAGATCCCTATTTTGTGACTTCGAATATAGCCCCTGTTATATTATTATAGTTTATCCATTACGGAAATGAACTTAAAACTTTCAAGTGTAAAATTCATTTAATTCAAATAATTACACTCATATTAAAAATAATAACACCTAATAATAATACCAACAATTGACTAAAATTGAGAATTTAGAAAAAATGGTTATTATTGGTAAGAAAAATATAGTTTGGTAATTAATCTTGTCCACATTGTTAAATACTACTACTACTGCCTATTTGCGTCCCACTGCTGGGCACAGGCCTCCCCTCATCATGCGAGGGTTTGGGCTATAGTCCCCACGCGGGCCCAGGGCCTTGTTAAATGGAAAAACAAAATAAGAAAACAATTGATATCTTACACAATTTCTGATGCAGCAAAGAAGTGGGCAGCCGACTGTGGGCAGTTGGACCCTGGAAGGGGGCATTAAGTGGGGGATCGAGCTCCAAAGCCGATGTCGGTGGTAGCTTGCTTTCTGAAAAAGGAGGGGTTATTTTGACTGTGGTATTCTACTCTATTTATTTATTTATTTATTTATCCATTACATTTATAACTTACAGCTACAAGTGGCCAAAGCGTTATAAATTTAATTGAATTATTAATAAAATCCATTCATCTCTAACATTCTCTTGCATTTGTCAATCATTCTTGCCATTCCGGTCACAAACAAGTCACAGCTCGGATTGAAATGGAGCAAGGAGTTCTATACTAATAATAAGTCTGTTGTAGAAGTCGCATCTGAAACTTGAAAATAAAAAGAAACTATCAAGTCGAAGGGACTATATAAACGATACTGAACACAGAATAATGATTTTTAGAAAAATTGTCTGTATGTATGTATCCGGATTTAACTCGAAAGGTACTGGACAGATTGAAACAAAATTTGGTATGGGGGTAGATTATAACAGTAGTCATCATATAAGCTACTTTTTATCCCGGAAAAACGCATAGTTCCCGCGGGAACACTATTACCGAATCCCACGTGGATGAAGTCGTGGGCAAGTATCCAATCTAGTAATATTACAAAGGAAAACATGCACTCTGAGTACTATGGAATATAAAACGAGGACAGTATAAAATGAGTACTGACTATGGAATTTAAAAAAGGAAAGGAGAGTATAAAATTAAATATCTAGGTGATTGATATAAATTTTGCACAGTTGTATATAAAAATTAACATAACTTTTCAACATCCGATTTTAATCAAACAAGGCATAATATTGTGCTCCAAATGATATTCTATACATACACATGTTAAAACTGCATTCAAATCTGTTCAGTATTCCAGAGATTAGTCCTAACAAACAGACGGACAGAAAGAGTCAAAAATAAGTCTATCACTTTAGTGTAGACAGATAAATTAGACAGTACTACAGTACTTCTAAGTAGAGCTGCTAATACATGAATTGAAAAAACCAGAGAGCGCCTCTTATACACGGTGGGTCAGAAAATATGGCAAATAATTAACCCACCATAGCGGCTATCGATTCTCAGTAATATACATTCTCAGTAAAATAATTCTATATGGGATTGGTTGTGTGAGCGACGCCTGAATCCTATACAAAATATTTTTTTTACCAACTCAAAAAAATTAAAGACCTATACAATATACTCGGAATCGATAGCCGATACTGTGGGTTAATTATTTGCCATATTTTCTGACCCACCATGTATATTTATTTTATTCTCCTTTTAGGGTTCCGAACCTCAAGAGGTAAAAACGGAACCCTTATAGGATCACTTATGTGCCTGTCTATCCATCTGTCACAGTCGGTTTTCTCCGAAACTACTGGACCGAATAACTTGAAATTTGGTATGTACCTATATGTAAGTTTGTGAACCAAAGCCGGACGTGTAACAAAAACAAATGAATTTTAAACATAGACCCTATTTTTGGGGGCTAAATTTGAAAAAATACTAATGAAGTTTTTCAAAACATATTGTGTGACATCAAATGAAAGTACTTCTTATGAGGATCTCAAATATATTTTTTCATTTCTTTTTTGGTCAATACTTTTCGAGTTGTTTAAGAAAATAGGCGAAAAATTTCCATTCCCCTCCCCTTATCTCCAAAACCACTAAACCTAAAATTTTGGAAAAAATACGGAGGATAGTTATTGACCTATAAATTACAGGAAAATTATTAAGGAGTCCATGGTATTTGAAATCTATCATATTAAAGAGCTTATCCTGTGAAACAGTTTGAAAATGACGTCATTGAAAATAATCAAGGGTCGGAACCCTCTCCGAGCGAGTTTCACTCGCTTCTTGGCTGGTTTTTTTAGTATTTGTTGTTATAGCGGCAACACAGATACATCATCTGTGAAAATTAAGACAGCCAGTGAAATTGCTAACACAGAGACCTATCTTAGGGCTCAGGGTTGGCAATGCATTCCCAATCTTATAATACTTATATCCATGGGCCGCAGAGATCACGTACCACCATGTGACCTGTGTGCTTGTTTGCCAAAGTTAAAAAAGGCCTGAAATAGCTAACTCAGAATGTTTAATATCTACCGTCATCAGATTCAGGAGCCTCTCCAGCCACGACGAATGTTTCCGTAGAAGGCATGTCCAGGGACTACGAATAAGAAAAAAACATAGGTAATCCACCACACTGTATCAAATTTATAAACTAGAAAAATAACAGTTTAAAAATACATATACTAACATTATATGGAAGCAAGCATGTATACGTAAGTTATAAAAACGCACATTAGTTTAAAACTTTATTAACAGCACGATTTAAATAAAACTTAATCAAAGTCCTACGTTTGGAAACGATGTCACGTCAACATTTGTGGATACTCACGGGAGATTTTCCAATTTCTATCTCGGAATCCGACTCTGATGCCTCGCCGTCCACTACGTGCATCGATTTAGACATTATGATGCCTTGAATCTAGTTCCAAAAAGCGAAAAACATTGAAATATTGTTAATAACACAGCAAACCAACGAGAACTATCGATGTTTACATTTCGCAGATGACATTTGACAAGAGACGTTTTTAAAGTTTTAAATACAAGTGTGCTTTCCTATGAAGAGATTGTATTGTAACTCAGATAGGTTTTTTTAGATGTTGGAAATCTTTTGGTCGAAGAAAATATTTCAAAATAGAATTTAAGCATATTTGAAGATTATGTATAACGTTTTGACTATTCAAAAACTACATGGTTGAAATTGAACTTTTTGATCGATTTCCAGTTTAGTATATCAAGATAAGATTCAAATACGTAAAAATGTCTCATAGAATGACATGACCTTTCGATGAATCAAAAGCTGCCGTATAGGGATGGAATACGTATGTAATTGCAATGACAACTCGGATGAACTTTATTGAAAAGTACAGTCGCATAGAACAATTTTAAAAGCGGGATTTTATATGAAAAAACATATTTGGATGAAAATAAAACACACGTAAAACATGAAGAACTTTTTACTATCAGAGTAACCTGGACGTCTTGACACAGTGACAAATTTATAATTATTTACAATAAGTAGGTATGCACACACCATCGGGATACGGAACAATTCCATTCCATTCTCACAGTTCTATTAAAATTTCACAAATTTCATTACAAAATATCATCCAATATTAACACGTTGTTTAACAGACTTTCACCCAATTCCATGCAAAACGAGGTACAACCAGTTCGAGTAAGATTATTTAAAAAGTAAGTCTCATGGATTTATTAAAACATCTTCAGTATAGATAAAATACATACAAGTAGCAACAGGTTAAAATGTATATTAAATTTCTTCAAAGGCTTAAATATGGACAGATAAAAAGTAACTTAGAAATGTGCATTTATTTGTATATATTAATATAATGTAGGAACATTAAAATAAAACCACCAGATACATTTCTTGTGTGCCTTAAAAAAAGTACACTTTCTTTTTTTACTGTTTAGGTAAATAAATACTATTTTGTTACCTAGTACTTAGTAGAGTTTGGAAATATTTTTAATTATGGTTGCTTTTTCATGTACTTTGTATTCCAGCAACTGGCATAATAGGTATGATATACAACCAATAAATTTATAAGGAAAAATATTATGTCGGAGAAATTAATAGCTTAATGGTTTGTACTTTACACACTTGCTCGTCTAAACTATTTGCCTATTTCCATGTTTGACACTGATAGTAATGAAAATCGTCTAATTTTATTGCTATTTATTATTTCTACTTCGGTACCTTTAATATTACCAATAGAGTGAATCTGAATCACAATTAACATTAGCTATGTATCAAAATGTGAATAAATAAAATGAATTTTAATGAATACATCAATCTTTTAAAACTAACTAAAAATTAAACTAGAGGGGTACTATACTAATTTTAAATTAATGCTACCAAACTAAAGTCACAAGGAGACACGCTTCCAGGTAATAATAAAATTTACAAGATAAGTAGTCCCCTAAACTATAAAGAAACTATGCACATCTAAAAATTGTCAAATCAGTCAACAATTCTTTATTCATTGTTCTTAATATCAATAGTCAAACTTCAACTACTCATAAGATAAATTGTAATTCTATAGCTCTAGGATATCAGAAATGCTCTAAAAGAACCAATAGGAGTGTTCCATGAATTTCAAATGAGATAGTCTCTATTTATAAGTAATGAAACACACTTATTGATTTAACAATTGCCCATAGTAGGGCTAAATAAAAAACACTATTTATCAACTTAGGAACTTCTCTGCGCTAATTCCGCTAAGCCATATGCCATATTATTAAATTTCAGATCAAGTACAACCGAAAATATCTACTTTATTCAAACTTAAAGGCTTTGAAACCAAGAATTAACTACCTACTAGTTATTCAATCATGATGATGTAATGAAGCTCGTATTTTATCATAAAATATGTTCTACAACATAACGCATAAGAGCCCTCGCCCACGGGGATTTTTTGTAGCGATGGTGCCGCGCTACTCATATCGCTATCCTTTTATTACATCAAAGAGTAAAAAGGATAGCGATTATGAGTAGCGCGGCAGCATCGCTACAAAAAGTCACCGTGAGCGAGGGCCCTAAGTATGATGTAAGTGTGATGTTTTTTGGATACTAGATACCGTAACACTACTGTACTGTATACAACATGTTTTCCTGATCTTTTTTGTTCTGTTTTTTTTTCTCTATTGTGTATTGTACCGTAATAAAGTTTTTATATTTTGATTTTTAATTATTTAATAATTCCTGCTTTGATATTAATCCCAAAATCAATTCCAGAAAGATCAATAAAATTCCATTGAAGTGTCAGTAATTATTTCAATATCATAAATGCAAATTATTTCACTAAGAACTTACCCATTTAAATTTACCCTAAGAAGCCAACCATACGATTGATATGCATAGAAATTGCATATTTTAATTAAGATTGCTTGAAATTTTAAAATTTACACTAATCTTCAATTACACATTGATATTTAAGTAAAAAATCGTAGTCTTAGTGAAACGTGTTCAAAAATATACAATAGTATTTTAAATTAAAATGTGAACATTGTAATTATTTATTAGTATTACTGTATTTAAATAATATTTTATGTATTTATTTAAATGATGCCGACTTAAAATGCCTGTTGAATTCAACATTCATGACTCGCTAACGCTTTTTAGGCACTTACATTTTATCAAAATTCAAAAAGGACTGTAATAATTCTTGCTTTAGATTCTAGTATATTACGCCTGTGACATTTTAAGAGAATATTATGGTTTTTAATATTTTAAAGGACAGTTAATATTTCTCTTAAATAGCAGAGCAGGCAATGCATAAAAATTCTCAGCTGGTTATAGTAAATAACACCTTAATCAAGAATTTGGAAAAGCCTAAACGCAAAATGTTAAAAAAGACACATTTCAAAAAATATTATTGTGGTAAGCATATCCAAAACTTTTTAGTATTTTTTTGTAAAATAAACGGTACCCAGTATTCACTCATTGGAGCACTTACCCTGTTGCTTTAGTTTAGGTTTAAAATCAAATAGGTATATAGAGTAGGTACAGATTTCTTCTAGTAAATTTTTGTTAAAATTGTTCACAGCAATGAAACAAAAGTTAAGCAAGGTTTTGAGGTTTAGGGCAATCCCAGGCGTAATTCAGATAATTTTAATATATATATATATATATATATATTCGATTAAAATTAATCTCTACTACTATTATAAATAAACTGTAACAGAAAAGCTATATTCCTAGCGTCTATAACATTTTATTTGTATTTATTGGAATTCGATATCGTCTAAATGTGTCGGTAAATTTTAAGAAAATCTCACTAAAATTAGTTTCTCTCCTATTTAATGCATGCTTCAAATATTGCTATGTACTCACTAATCAATTTAGTCAAATAATTATTGCCGTACAATTTTAACAACAATAATGTATTTTCTTTTCGTCGAATCTTGGCATTCAACATAAATAACAAATTACAAGTTCCTACAGCAAATATAATTTTACCAATGTAGTTCCCGATACATGTTAAAATACATGAAAACATGAAAAAACATACTTATTAATGATTTCATTTTGTAAATTTTACAAAATATTCGATCTATAATTTATTAACACCAATAGGAACACATTGTAATATCAATTTACACAAATTCATGAGAAGTTCACATGCATCGATACATATTTACTTACTTATTTATTAAAAAAAAAAAAAAAAACCTGGAGCTGCCCATCATATTCTCGTATCCAAACATGCATACTAAAATTTACTTAATTATTTGAAAGAAGCTGCAGATGTCAATATTTCCGTCTGTGTAATGAAATGAAACTTTTTGCGGAGATTGCAATTGGAAATTAGAGAGAGGCAAGTGCTCTTAACTTTTTATAAGCTGGTATCGAAGCATACTTGGATTTTTTTAAATATACTCTCGTTTAAAACAAGTCTAAATAGACTAAAAACGCGGCATCGGGAACTACATTATAAGAATTCACAAATTTCACAGTAAAAATCGACGTGCGTGAAATCGGTGACGTTATCGTTTGCAGAGCGAACAGCTGTGGTATTGCGCTTGGTCATAGGTTTGAACGCAATGAGCTTGCAGATTGTCCTCCGTCCGTATTTGAAGCGTTTCTAAGCATTGTGGATGCTGGGAGCAAAATACACAATGAAGAGCGACAAGAGCGATTTAAAGCTGAGTTCAGAAAATATTTCTTTATGTCGTGTAAAACCTTATTGCCCAAAATTTTATTTTTATCGTGTGATCCTGCCCTTATAGCCATTTTAATGGTGGTGTTTGAAAAGCATACAGGGCTCAGCTATACGTTTGAGTGAGCTCAAAGTGTTGTCGTCCCACTCTGATGTAGGCGTCCTGTGTGGTATGCTTGACGAAGCTTGCTGGTAAACACACATAACGGTTGCCGCTTAACTTTGATCGAAAAGCCCAAGAACAATTTGGAGATAGAAGATACAGCTGCTCCACCGCTGCAAGTTTTCGTTAGGTTAGACTTTAGAGCGTCCTCTCTGGCGTTTCAATGCTTGTCGCTTTACATTGTAAAGGATTTAAAAGCCCAATAACATTTTGGCATTGAGTCGCGGCCGCCACTCGTGGTACAGCTGCACACTCTTCGACATGATAGGCGAGGCATTTTAACGCTTGTCGCTTAACATTGTGAATGATTCAAAAACCCACGAACACATCCTTGAGCTGCCTGCCGCCGCCACCACTTATAGTACAGCTGCACACTCTTCAAACTGGGGCTCTATTCGAAAAGTTACATAGGGAAAGGGAACTTCTATAACCCTACCGTTAAAGCGTCACGATGTTGAATCCGAACTGTAAGTAACTAGATTTAAAGATCAATTTGAGTGCCGTGACGTTTTGACGTTCTCTGTAGGTTCTCAATGAAATCCCCTTTGCGTCTGAATTGAGGCCCCAGATAGGCGTTTTAACGCTTGTCGCTTAACATTGAACAGTTTTGGCGTTGATTCGCGGCCGTCATCCGTGGTACAGCTGCACCACAGCTGCACACTCTTCGACCTAACGTTTTAATGCTTTACATTGTGAATGATTTAAAAGCCCAAGAACAGTTTAGCGTTGAGCCGCGGCCGCCACTCGCGGTAGAGCTGCTCGACGGCGGCCAGGCGGCGGGAGAGCGCCCGCGCACGCGACCACCACGCCGCCGCCACGCTGTGCAGCGACGCGTGGCAGCGGCAGTGCGGCGCGGGGCGGGGACGTTTCGCTACCGTCCTGGAAGAAACAAGACTGCGGTTACACAACTACAACGCGATAAAAAGTAGCCCATGTTCTCCATACCAAATTTAGTGCAAATCGATCTAGAAGTTGAAGATTGAAGCAATAGATGGACAGACAGACAGAGTTACTTTTGTATTTATATTATTAGTATGGATGTAAAACTCTTTATTGTCTATAAATCTTCAAAACTATGTTATCTAAAAACCATTTTTTGTACAATCTCTTCTATCTAACCTTGGGGTGAAGGAAATGTATGGGTATTTATAATATTACGTAATAGTACGGGTTCCAAGGGTCAGTCTCACCCTCGTTCGTAGCGCGCGTGCGCGGCGTCGGTCGGCCGTCATAGCGCCATGTCGAACATCTGCAGGCTGCGCATGATGACATCGTCCTTGAGGCACGACTCCAGGAACTCCTCGATGGTGATCACGCCGTCTTGGTTAAGGTCGAGCTTGTGGAACACCCGATCCACCTGGAACAAAGGAAGCAATAATAAACTTAAACTACAATACAGACACTGAACTTGAGCGGTGGCCTTCAATGCGCAGAAGTCGAAAATAAGGTCTCATCGACAGAGGGGCGCGGGACGCAGCGGGCGCTATACCATGCGTGCACGCTTATTGGCCCTTCAGTTGTAAACATGTGCAGAAAGAAATCAGCTCTACTTTTGCTCGACGAATATTTATTAACTATGGTTGATTTTTTTATTCATTTTACTGGCCGTTGCACGTGACTTCGTCTCGCTTAGACTTACAATTTGCGTACCTGATGATATGATACATACCTGTTAGAAGTAATGAAAAAGTCCCTTGACCCATAGAGAACTTGTTCCCGTGGATATGTCGTGATAGAAAGTATCCTATTTTATTTCCAGGGTCTCAAACAATCTCCATATCAAATTTCATCAAATTCGTTTCTATGTGAAGGAAGAAACAAACAAACAAACAAATTTCACAAATTTAATATAATAATCTCAATTATGACACTTTTGTGCACTTCTGTACGCAAAGTTGGGAGTGACATTTGGCTATTTGTTCTAGATACTCCGAACAAGAACAGGCATTAAAAAGTTTAGAACTTTTGACATTTGTGTGTGGTCACGGTGGCGGGAAATGCCAGAAAAAGAGATTTCGTTCTCAAATAATAATTAAAACTAAGTAGCCATATAAATATTGAGGCTAATTAGTTTTAAGAATGAACGTCGGTTTGGTTAATGTGTTTAAATCATCCTTCATTCAATTGCTATTTTTACGGCATTGAAAATACTAAGGCCAAAATCTAAGAGTGAAACCGCGGGGACAAAGTTTACTCAATCATCCTCAATAATTAAAAAACTTCGTTGACAGATCCGAACGATCTAATCAACTCTTTAGAAATTTTCATACCAGCGCATTCAGGCTGCAACTTTCTGTACACTGCCTCGAACAACTTCAGCGTCTATTTGTATAATCTTAAGGTTTAATATTGGCAAAACACTTTTGATCGACTGTACGACGCCATTTTACGCCAGACTGCCTCCCCCGCGGTTGCAACTTGGAAATTAGGTTATATTCTTGAATGACCCGACGAAGTTCGAAAAGTTTTATTATTCCTATAGTTCCGCGAATCGGGAAACTTCTGCTTGTTACGAAATCAATAAACTTCTACGATATTAAACTTGTGTCTACGGTTAAATTGGATTGCTTGTTCCGTTACCGAATTCTCATGTAGGTACTTATTAAAATAGAAGAAGCAAGGTAAACTTCCTTCAAATAAATCTTCAAATACCGTGTCACTCCTCCTATGAGAAAACCAGTAACAGCAGGGAACAAAATCGTACTTTGCTCCCTAAAGAGCAAAATCTTACCTTGCTCCCTGTTTGAGGGGCAGAAATGGAGAGGGAGCAAAATCGCATTTTGCTCCCTCTAAACGGGGAACAAAGTACTCCTTTTCGAATAGGAGTGAAAAGGGCCTTTACTACAGCTCACCTGCTCATTAGCCTTGGCATCGTCAAGCCTCCCATGCGGCGAGCCGGGCGGCGCTCTTCGCCCCAACAGCTCATGGACAGCTACCACCACCTCCGCCAGCTCTCCTCGAGTGATGGCACCGTCTCCATCGACGTCGTAGAGGCGGAAGGCCCAGCGGAGACGCTCGTATACCGAACCACGGAGGAGCGTGGAAAGGGTAACTAGCAGTTCCTGGGGGAAGTAAGGTTGGTTAGTTTTTGAGGTAGTAAGCACCGAGTAAGGAGTTACTATCCGCTAATTTACACTCTAGTAACTACAGTACTACTACTACTACAGCCTATTTGCGTCCCACTGCTGGGCACAGACCTCCTCTCATCACGAGAGGGTATTGGGCTATAGTCCCCACGCGGGCCCAGTGCGGATTGGGGACTTCACACACATCTTTGAATTACTTCGCAGATGCGTGCAGGTTTCCTCACGATGTTTTCCTAACCGAAAAGTTCAGTGGTAAATTCAAATTGAATTTCGCACAAAGGTAAACTTAGAGGTGCGAGCCGGAATCGAACCACCGATCCTCTGCATGAGAGGCGGTAGGTCGAACCACTAGGCCACCACGGCTTCTTGACTCTAGTAACTCTTATGTAAGAATAGGTTCTGCCCGCGACTTCGTCCGTGTGGAATTGGGTAATAGCGTTCCCGCGGGAACTATGCGTTTTTCCGGGGTAATAAATAGCCTATAACGTATGTTGATTTTATTGATATGTTTGATTTGAAACTACCCCCGCACCAAATTTGGTTGCAATCCGACCAGTAAGTACTTTTCGAGTTAAATCCGGACATACATACATATACAAATAAGTACAAAAAATAAAATAAAAATAAAAATCGTTATTTTGGTTCAGGGGCTATATTCGAAGTCTAGTGATCTCCCTGTTCCCTATAGGATCGCTCGCGCGTCAAGTTGAACTTTAAATCTAGCTGCTTAAAGCTCACGCGACGCGTGAGCGATCCTATAGGGAACAGGGAGATCCCTATATTTAAAGACTTCAAATAGAGCCCCAGTATCGTTGACATAGTCCCTACGACTTTGTAGTTTCTTTTAATTTTCAAGTTACAGACGCGATTTCTTCTAAATACTTGCCTATTATTAGTATAGATTTCGTGGAATGTAATTTTCGCTAGTTTTCCTGATCCAAAAGTAATGATAACTGAATACTTATTGAATCGGATTAAAATAAATAGGTATGCCGTTACTGGCCATAAAGACTCCTTAGTAAATAAAAAAAAAAAAAAAAAAAAATATGTATCTGTCAGAGAGTTGCAGCTGTTTTTTCACGAGCAGTCGGAACAATAACGCAAAAATGGAGAAAACTGAGGTGAGAGCGGTTATTAAATACTTCTGTTTGAAAAAAATGTGTACTAAAGATATATACGCTGAATTAATGGAAACACTGGGCGAGTCCGCTCCACCGTATTCCACAGTGGCACGGTGGTCAAAGGAGTTTAACTTGGGAAGAACATCCACTCAAGAAGAACATCGCGAAGGCCGTCCATCTGACGCCATTACTGGAGAAAACGTCGAAAAAATTCATGATCTCGTTTTAACAGATAGAAGGATGACTATCAGGCATCTAGTTGAGCTCACAGGCATATCGTATGGCAGCATTCAAAGAATCTTAACTGATGAACTACACATGAAAAAAGTCTCCGCTCGTTGGATGCCTAGAATGTTAACGGCTGAACAAAAGAAAATACGATGTGAGATTTCGAAGTCTAATCTTGACAAATATCAAACTGATCCCGAAACATTTTTGCGTCGGTTTGTAACCATGGACGAGTCTTGGATCCACCATTTCGATCCTGAGACCAAACAGCAATCCATGACCTGGAAGCGAGCGTCTTCCCCTACACCGAAGGAATTCAAGGTAGCAAGCTCCGCTGGTAAGGTCATGGCTTCAGTGTTTTGGGATGCTGAGGGAGTCATAATGATCGAATACCTGGAAAAGGGAACCACTACTACGGGCTCGTACTACGCTGACCAAATACGCAGATTGAGAGAGGAAATCAAAGAAAAGCGGCGGGGTAAACTTCGAGCTGGCATCCTGTTTCACCAGGACAACGCACCGCCCCACAAGGCCGGCGTTGCGATGGCTGCCATCCGTGATTCAGGGTTCGAATTGCTGGAACACCCCCAGAATATTCGCCAGACCTAGCCCCCAGCGACTTTTATCTCTTTCCACGGCTGAAGGAAGATCTTAGAGGCAACAAATTTTTATATGATGGCGAGGTAATGGCCGCTGTGGAGGCAATTTTGGAGGGTCAAGAAAAAGTTTTTTTTTTTAAAAGCAGAAACGATAGTCTAAGTGTGTAGACTTGGAAGGAGATTACGTAGAAAAATAAATTATTTTATTAAACATTTTATGTGTCTTTCATTCTGATTATCATTACTTTTGGATCACCCCTCGTATATATATTTATTTAACTACTTAAGACTTTTTGAAGCCGTGGTGGCCTAGTGGTTCAACCTAACAGCTCTCATGCAGAGGGTCGGGGGTTCGACTCCGGCTCGCACCTCTTAAGTTTACTTATGTGCCAAATTTGAATTTGCCACTGAGCTTTTCGGTGAAGGAAAACATCGTGAGGAAACCTGCACGCACCTACGAAGCAATTCAAAGATGTGTATGAAGTCCCCAATCCGCACTGGTCCCGCGTGGGGACTATAGCCCAAAACCCTCTTGTGATGAGAGGAGGCATGTGCCCAGCAGTGGGACGCAAATAGGCTGTAGTAGTAGTAGTAGTAACACTATTTGTAAGTAACACCTGTTGTACATTTGACGCAATAAATATAATAGATTTTTTATTATTACCTTCGACTAAGCCGATAATTTGTTGAAATATAAAAACGATTCACCAAATGACCAATTACTGGCAACGATTGCATACATTTTCAAATCTGGCATCTTTCCTAACCGACGTCAAATTTAAGCTCATATCACGAGTTGAAACTGTGCCAAGATTCGAAATTCAAACTGTCCAATCAGGGTAAAACTTTTACGCCTTTTACTAGATTTCATTCCATTTGTCTTCATTTGTCTGGGTTTTTTTTCTTTTTACGTGATTTCCTGGATCCTGGATTAAGTATATCCTTCCTAGGGTTTATAATAATGATAATATCAACATACTACTTAAATTTCAGAAAAGAAAAAGTTAAAAAATTAAAAATAAACCTCAAATAGCATTTAAATTTACAGAAAAAAAAAGAAGCCAAACAATAACCTAAAAACCTAAATTACGGCCTTTCGGAAGGGTTCCCATCACGCAGGCAGCATTCCCTCGCCGTATGGCAATAGCCAATCTTTACGCGAGAAAGCTGCCGACGCGAGGGTCTCCCGTTGCCTCCCTCAGGCGTTTCCCTAGCTCTCTGTGGAGCCCCAGCGCCCCTTTGCCCCATGACCCCAGAGTCTCCACCCCGAAGGCCACAAACTCGTATTTCGAGCCTAGGCAACTATATTTATTAACCTTCAGGCGCTCTCGGGCGTCGGCTGCCGCTCCCGCTCGACGGCTGGTCGAGGGGAGATACGACGTCGCCATCGTCCCACAAACTTCATGCTCGAAATCGCTTCAGTGATTTGACCTTAGGGTATCAGTGCTATTAACGTGTATTATTATTAACGTAAGGAAAACGTAACGTGGTGGAAGCAAGTAGCACAGGACCGGTCTGAGTGGCGAGCCTTGGGGGAGGCCTATGTCCAGCAGTGGACGTCTTTCGGCTGAAATGATGATGATGATGATGATTATTAACGTAACTAGTAAATTCTTTTCTGACGTGTAAAAGTGCCCCTATGTGGCCAATTTGCTGAATAAATGATTGAATTGAATTGAATTGAACGAAATCCACGCGGACGAAGTCGCAGACAGAAGCTAGTAACTTAATTAGGCCCCTGTTCACTTACTCTAAAACTGATGAAGCCACTGCAGTTGACGTCGAATGCTTTGAACACGTAGTGTGCATACAACGCTGAATCTGTGAACAGATAAATTTAATAATGCGTATGGAACAAGACATTACACAAGTTAAGTATATCTGTAGACTGATGACAATCTCCTTACATAGCGGCCACACGGCGGACACGGCCTATAAAAGCACGATTTCGAACACAATTCGAATGAAGTGTCAATGTTTGCGTGCGAGGGCGTCTATACACAAATATAAATATGTGTGTACCAGTACGCGGGCCAACGATTCACTCGCCATCTCCGGATGAATCTAATGAGGGTAAGGGCGAGTTGGGCGCGAGTTGCGCGCCGGATAGATTCAGGCGGGTGATTCCGTGGCCATTCTGTATGTAGTACTATTAAATATTCTGTGATTGCGGCATACATCGGAAAAGCTTTATATGTCAGCGATATCCAGGGGGCGCTTTAAATAATCATACAGGCTACCTAGGCAGCGACATCTATTATCGCATTTAACACTTATTTCGGGCGTACGCCGCGTAGGAATCTTCTACTATCTAAAGTCCCGCGCCTTCACATTTCAAAACGCTTCAATTTTGTTATTATATTATTATTCAAAAAACACCACAAACACTCTCAACGCATAGTTGATGGCTATCTCAGCACGCACACATGTCTTGAGAGTGTTGGTGGTGCTTTTTAAATACATTGAAGCGTTATAAAATGTGAAGCCGCGGGACTTTAGATAGTAGAAGATCTCTACGCTGATTTGTATAAAGAGTGTCGTTTTAAAAATAATAAAAGTTTATTCAGAAAAGAATAAGTTAAAAAATTAAAAATAAACTACAAATAGCATTTAAATTTACAGAAATAAGAAAAATTAAAGCTAAAAAATAACCTAAAAACCTAAATTAGGGCGTTCCGGAAGGGTTCCCGTCACGCAGGCAGCATTCCCTCGCCGTATGGCAATAGCCAGTCTTTCCGCTAGAAAGCTGCCGGCGCGAGGGTCTCCCGTGGCCTCCCTCAAGCGCTTCCCTAGCTCCCTGTGGAGCCCCAGCGCCCCTTTGTCGTTTTATATTTACCTTATTTTACAATTCAAGTTCATTAAAAAAAGCTACACTTACTGCCATGAGGGAAGAATTTTGCGTATATGTCTTTAAACGAGTCCTCGAGCACCACTCCTTCTGGACATTCCTGGAGCAAACAGAAAAATAGTATTAGTAGGTCTTTTTATACCAATAGTAAGTATAGACAAAGGAGCACACAGCAGGTGGGCTATATGATGGTTAGTGGTCACTGCGGCCCATGAACACCGAAATCCTATGACCCCCCATTAAGAAACCATAAGATCTCGAATGCGTTGCCTACCCTGAGGCCTAAGATGGAATGCCTCTGCACCATAGACGTAAATAATACAGACCCGGTCTAACGTACACGTAATATGTTCCCACTTCCACGGTGTCCAATCCAAAGTTCTGTCACCGAGCATGCGTGACAATAAGCGTTTTTAAAAAAACTTTTTTCGAAACTGTTTCTCAGTATCTAAAAACTCGTCTCGTTGTTGGAAAAATGTGACCCAGCTTTAGTGTCACGATACAAGTTTAACTTTGGATTGGACACCAATGAAGTGGGGAAACATGACATGTATCTACGTTAGGCCGGGTCCATACGAAGTATTATTTATGTCTATGCTCTGCACCAGTGACTTCAGCGCCTTATATATATACCGGAACACAACATGCGAGCACTGCTATTCGGCGGCGGGTTAGCGGGGAAAGACGGTGAATAAAATTTCATGATAATCGATTAAGGCGAAGAATAACAGACTAACTAGACATAATATTATGATACCCATATTAATATTATAAATGCAGTCTGTCTGTCTGTCTGTCTGTTACCTCTTCACGCTTCAACCGCTGGACCGTTTTGGATGAAATTTGGTATGGAGATAGTTGAAGCCCCATAGTAGGACAGACGGACGAACAGTGGAGTCCCGTTTTACCCTTTATGGGTACGGAACCCTAATAAACGGCATAAACAAAACAATGGTAGGTATAGAAAATCGCCATAGCGTAATAAAGTACTTGAAAAAATATGTTCATGGCCTTTGCCAGCTCATTAGGGCACGAAAATGAAGTAGTTTAACTAATTACCGCCCCTACCATTGGGAAATCCATATCTCACGAATGTCAAATATTAGCCACATAATCATTTATGATCCCCCCTAATATTTTACTATGAAATAGAAATTATTTATTTATCATTTTGTGAACGATGATGCTAACAAAACAACATTATTATAAAAATAACAATATACAAAACATAACATCACGAAAAACAAAAGTGGGTGGCTTCAAAATATGAAAAGGCTTTCTAAGCCAATTCTAATTTAACAACTATTAAAAATAACTAAAATACTTATAAATACACAAAAATTAGACAAAATGACACGTCAATCGGTGGTACTTAACAAGTAAACATGCATGTAAGTAAGTATGTAGTTTAGGTTCCGTTTGATAGGAGTGTCGCGGGTGTGTTATATAGTAGGAGTAGGTGGGGTAGTAGGACCAAGTGCCCGTTCAGGCCCGTCTTGGTGCGGGTATGGTGCGTGTACTGGTACGATATTATATAGGGCTGCGTTCCGAAACGCGCTCACAGCGCTCACAGCACCTTTCATCCCTTTTCCTCTTGAAATTAGAGTCCTAAGAGGAGAAAGGATGCAAGGTGCTGTGAGCGCTCTAAGTGCGATTCGGAACGCAGCCTAGGTAAGTAGCTACTATATGTGCTAATCTGCCTAGCTGTTTTTAGTCGCCTTTTAAGAAAATTAAATAAATAAAAGAATAGAACCTTCAAACTCCGACAGCATGTGAAGTTGGTGTCAAGTTCACTATAAGATAGTCATAACTTTGTGGCGGTTCACTTGACACCGACTTCACAGGCTGTCGGAGTTTGATGTCGGATCAATTTTTTTATAAAAAAAATTTTTCGGCTAGTTTCCAAACATGTCTTTGAAATTGACGCCAAAATACACAACACATGCTAACAAATTTCGAGGCTTTCCATTATTTTTTCATGGATCCCATCATTAGAACTAAACCAATTTAAAATGGGACCAATTCGGAGGTACCACTTTTCGATTAAAAAAAGAATCCTTGAAATCGGTTTGTAATTGACGAAATTATGCGTAAAGAAAACATAGATGGTGGGTTAGAAAATATGGCAAATAATTAACCCACAGTATCGGCTATCGATTCTAAGTATATTGTATAGGTCTTTAATTTTTTTTGACATGGTAAAAAAATATATTCTGTATAGGATTCAGCCGTCGCTCACACAACCAATCCCATATTTTTTTATTTTTTTTAACAACTCGAAAGAATTAAAAAACCTATACAATATACTTAGAATCGATAGCCGCTACTGTGGGTTAATTATTTGCCATATTTTCTGACCCACCGTGTACATAGGTATATACACAAACCCTCTCGTGATGAGAGGAGGCCTGTGCCCAATAGTGGGACGCAAATAGGCTGTAGTAGTTAGTAATACGCGTCGACTTGAGAACTTCCTCCTTTTTTTTTCGTCGGTTGAAAACGGACCCAATCCGCCAGAAGCCATTCCGTTTAACTTCGAAAACAGATAGTAACACGAAAATTCTCGTAAATAACTCTGTGAGACGCCACAACCACATCGCGTGCTTCCGCCACTAACGTTCTGACGGACTGTTGTTATTTAGCGGGAAAATTGTTCATTAGTCTGTCTGTAGGCACGACGCAACTTAGAAGGCGCGCGGCGAAGCACGTAAGCCGTTGATGCTCCTTCAAGTACTGTAAACCTGTAGTGCCGACAGGCTTGCAGATTGCTTCATCAGTTCATTCTTGATTGCTCAAATATTCTTCCGGCCAATCAATGAACTCCTTTGATGCCGATTTCAATGTCAACATTCGAAGATTAAGTTTCAGATAGTGTTATTCTTTTGTAAGAGAAGGACTGACATAAAAGCTATTCCTATCGATAATGCTATTAAGGTAGTACTTAGTGGCCGGCTTCAGGATCAGCCAATTAGAGGCCGCGTGACATATGTCGATATGGTAATCGGTGGTAAGACTTGTAACACTTGTAAGTCCAAGGATGGAAACTATGGCTGAGATACGCGTCACGCTCGTGAACGGGTGCTGTCTGTGGGGTCCGGTCTGTTCATGCTTGCAAGGACGTTTAAAAATAATCATGTTGACATGTATTAATTAACTCTTTTATACATGATGTATTTCATTATTTATTGACATTTTGAGACTGTCGTCATCTATGGAATTTATATTTATTTGACAATGGAGGCCATCTCCATAATATATTTTTTCAGGACCCTTGGAGACTATACATCTCTAAGATCTTAGATTTAAGTTTAAGTTAGGGACTATACATCCCTTCAATGTTATTTTAGTACGTACCTATATGTATAATTTATACATGTACTTAATGTAAGTTTTGTACTACTACTACTACTACTACTACAGCTTATTTGCGTCCCACTGCTGGGCACAGGCCTCCCCTCATCATGAGGGGAAGTTTTGTAACTATGTGTAAATTTTGAAAAAAGGCCGTCTGCTTGAGTTTGTTGCGGCGCTTCTTCTCAAGCAATGGGTCTAGTGCCCCTATGTGGCCAATTTGCTGAATAAATGATTGAATTTGAATTTGAATTGACTAATGGAAAACAGCACGGCTTTTAATTGATTAGTTCTCAGTTTTTGTAAACAATCGTTTACAATCAGATACTTACATAGGTACTTTTCGTTTCCCGTAGACATAGTTACTCAACGTGTACCTACTGTCGAGTTCATTAATTATGTATACACACTTTTGGAACTTATATAAGTTATATAACAACCGAGTAAGGTGCAAAAGTGTGTTATATATTGGCGAACTCAACTTATATGTATATAAGTACCTATCATCATCATCATCATCATTTCAGCCAAAAGACGTCCACTGCTGGACATAGGCCTCCCCCAAGGCTCGCCACTCAGACCGATCCTGTGCTACTTGCTTCCACCGGTTTCCCGCGACCTTCACGAGGTCGTCGCTCAATCTTGTTGGAGGCCTACCGACAGCTCGTCTCCCGGTTCGCGGGCGCCACTCGAGAACTTTCCGGCCCCATCGGCCATCAGTCCTGCGAGCAATGTGCCCCGCCCACTGCCACTTAAGGCTCGCAATTCTTCGGGCTATGTCGGTGACCCTAGTTCTACTGCGGATATCCTCATTTCTGATTCTATCACGCAGAGAAACCCCGAGCATAGCCCTCTCCATTGCCCTCTGAGTGACTTTGAGCCTTCTTATGAGGCCCATCGTAAGCGCCCACGTCTCGGAACCATAAGTCATCACTGGCAACACACACTGGTCGAAGACTTTCGACTTGAGACACTGCGGTAATTTGGACGAAAAGACACTGCGAAGCTTCCCGAACGCTTCCCAGCTGAGTCGGATTCGACGATTGACCTCTTTCGCGAAGTTGGACCTACCTAACTGGACTGTTTGTCCCAGGTATACATAATGGTCAACAACTTCAAGCGCAGAGCCTCCGATTATTACGGGAGTTGGCACAACATGGACATTAGACATAATTTTCGTCTCGTCCATGTTCATTTTAAGACCAACTAGATCGGAAACTCTGCTGAGGTCAGCGAGCATAATACTGAGGTCCTCCATGGTCTCAGCCATGACTACAATATCTTCGGCAAATCGAAGGTGAGAGATGTACTCGCCATTAACAATTGATGCCTCCACCTTTCCAGTCCAGCATCTTGAAAGCATCCTCCAATGCAGCGGTGAACAGCTTCGGAGAGATCACGTCTCCTTGTCTGACTCCCCGCTGCAGTGGAATAGGCTTCGTGGTCTGGTCCTGTAGTCGGACGGACATTTATTTATAGGTATAAATAAATTTAAATACCTATTCGGCAACATTGAATAAAAAAACGAAGCTAGCAAAATGCTAAAAAACGACTTCTAATTTAAAAAACTCCCTTTTTTAATGCCTATTTCTCGACGGAACTAAATAATAAAACGTGTTCGCACGAAAATAAAACATCATTTGAACAAAAGCTGAAAAATGCTCAAAATATCACGTCATAAAGGCTACTAGGCTAATGAATTGAAGCGGGACCGAGATATGTCCGCGCTGTGTGCGAGAGCGGGACGACTATAGGTCAGCGTTGCCGCTTCAACTAAAAGGTCAGTAGGTGAGGATGTCGTCGACCGTTCCCGCCAAAAATAGACGTCATCTTGACAGTTGGCAGCCGTGTCTGAAGAAAGTCCGAATGTTATGCAAACGTATTTTTATCTTTGAAATTCTAAGAGGTCTTCGCAAATGAGGAGCTTTGCTAACCTGTAGTAGGGCTGTTGAGATTTTCTCGCGTGTTTCAGCATTCGTTTGTAGTCAACAAAATGTAGAGTTCAGTTCGAAGAGCATGTGCGGAAAAGAACAGAACTTTATGAACATTAGGCAGGTAGTTACTTTATATTTGACTGTTTTTTTTTTTTATAGAATACAGAAAAGTGCTGGTTTCTGCCATATAGATAGGTAAGGACTTTTTAAACGGTTAAACCATGGGTATACATATATACCTTGTAAAGTATACAGGATAATTTTTACCAAAGAAATATTGTTTGATTGGACTTTAAGTGAGAAAAGCAGATAAACTTGCAAGAAAAACCTAGTGAACTATTTATGTACATTATTATATACCTAAAAATGCATCCCCAGTTTAAAGTCTCAATGGTTTCATTTGACCACCACCATTGCTGTTCAGGCACCTCTTTTTTTGGCTCATTTTTTTTCGGCTTGTTGATCATACTTATAATACATAATCAATGACCATATTTGCCAGTGTCAGGCCCATCGATCAACCATTTGTGTCAGTCATGTGTCAGCGCCTCAGCGGGCTTTAATACAAATACAAATATATTTATTTCGTCATCATAGGTACTACAATAGGTGAAAACCATGATTGCAGACAAAGTCACTTTCTATGACGCGCCTTATGGCATACGAATTTTAAAAAGTAAGCTTAAAAACTATACAAATATACATTCCTAAACGGTTCATTAAATTTACAAATCTAAATTGTAATTATTAAGATATTCATTGACACTGTAATGAAAGAACAATGCAACAAAATGGCCGTGACACCGGCCAGTAATTTCGAACGCATTTTTCACGTCACAAAACGACGATAGTTTAGGTACTTTTATTTATTTACTTAAACTTTATTGCACGTTAGTAAACAAAGATTAATACAAAAGGTGAACTTAATGCCATAAGGCATTCACTACCAACCAGTAAAACAAAAACTTTGGGCAAAGCAGAAATTGTTGTGTTTCATGTTAGGCAGGCGGTGAAATTTGCGGCACAGAGGCATTCCATCTTAGGCCTCAGGGTAGGCAACGCATTCGAGATCTTATGGGGGTTTATCCTGAAAGATGGCAACGTCGCATATAGCTGTCAAATGTTTCGCTGTTTTTATTATTTTCTCAATATTACTGAATTAAAAAGAAGTTATCATTCTATAGTTGAATGACGCGTCTCGTTTTATATTTGTTGGTTAGGCATTCAAATGATAAGATAACATTAAAATGCATGGAAAATGCGATGGAAAGTTTTCAAAAGATAATAATTCCATAGTCCTAAAAATTTCATGTTCCTTTGACAATTGTTGCAATCCATACTGAATGTTTTATTCAACCATAAAGCAATAATTTATATTTTCATTCAGTAATACTCAGAAATTAATGAAAATAACGAAATATTTGACAGCTATTAGCGACGTTGACAACTCTCGGAGTAAACCCTCTTAATGGGGGATCATAGGCTTTCGGTGTCCATGAGCCGCAGTGACCACTTACCAAGTTACCATCAGGTGGGCTATGCGCCGTTTGCCTATACCATTGGTATAAGAAAAGGTATCAAAGATTTTCTCCTAGTTTGGAAGTCCCCAATCCACACAGACATCTGCAAATGACTAGAAAATTCAATCATTTATTCAGCAAATGAGGATTTGTACGTAAAGTTGCTAGAAATACAGAAAAACCTACATAATATGTATTGACACAATGAGTAGATAGTTTTATTAAACCTGTCGGTTTCTCATGGAGCCTTACTAAGAAGATGTACGGCAATAAAGTAGAAATGCCTGAAGTTACACAGGTACATTTTATAAATAGCCTCCCAACGAAATGTCAGATCGTTAACGATTTTATTGCAGTTCACGGTTGCTACCAAAAATGGTGTACTACCTGTACATGCTGCATTCCAGTAAATCATTCATTCCATTCGTAATTCGTATTCAAACTTGAAAGTTTGGACGCGAGCAACATGCAATAATTCAAACACGGCATTTCATTTCATAAACACTAAGCAATTAGTTTTTTATCTACGTCAAACGTTAATGTAAAACTTTGTTTACACATCTTTGACGGGGCTTTTTTTTTAATATATCGTTGGTATAGGCAAACGAGCGCACAGCCGAATAGTAAAAAGTTACCTATTTTATTTATTTATGATTAGTTTAGTTACACAGCTCAGCGACTGACTACTAGAGATATAAGCTGAGCTGTCTCATGACAACACTAGTAACTCTGAATCACAAAAAAAAAACTTCAAAATCCGATGGCGCCTCGCCCTAACGTTACAATACCCCCCCATACGTCAATACAATCTCCAGTTTCGTTCAGAAACTTATCAAAGCACACGACACCCGAACGTGGCAGCATAAAGAACCTTTTAAAACAAAGTGTCATCAGCTGTCGCGCCGACATGACGTATCCGCCCGGACCGGATGCCCCGCCATTGCAAGTCGGAACGAATTGCGAATACGTATGTATTACGTATATTAGCTTCTTTAGAATTCGGTTATCGCGTTCCCCCGGGAACTATGCGTTTTTCAAATGTAATGCAAATGTAAATATTGTAACTATGTGGAATTTTTGAAAAAAGGCCTACTGCTAAGTTTCTCGCGGCGCTCCTTCTCAAGCAATGGGTCCAGGAAGCTTTTTTTGACGTGTAAAAGTGCCTCTATGTGGCCAATTTGCTAAATAAATGATTGAATTTTGTTTATTTTTATTTTATTTCCGGGATAAAAAGTAGCCCATGTCTTTTCCCGGAACCCCAAGTATGTCCACGCCATGCCAAATTTCGTCTCAATCGGTCCAGCAGTTGAAGCGTGAAGAGGTAACAGACAGACGGACAGAGTTACTTTCGCATTTATAATATTACTCTACTTCTCCTCGCGACTTCGTCCGCGTGGAATTCGGTTATCGCGTTCCCGCGGGAACTATGCGTTTTTCCGGGATAAAAAGTAGCCTATGTCCTTTCCCGGAACCACATACTAGCGTGAAGAGGTAACAGACAGACAGACAGACAGACGGGCAGAGTTACTTCGGTATTTATAATATTATATAGTATGAATTTACGTACGAATATACATTTGAGTAAGTTCTCTATTGGAAGTCAGTATTATTCCTTGACTTTAGCGTAAGTATACAATAGTAACTTCGCATGCTTCTGCCAGCAACAGCTGAGTTTGTCCCTTTTGCCACTATTTTTCATTTATTATACTAAGTGTTTTCGTAATTATTAAACAAAAATGTGGCATAAAGTGTTTTATTATATATAAATTTGCAGGCATAAATTCCAGAGTTAGACTACGAGACCGAATGTAAACCTCGGTATACCAGTGACCACCGATTCGACAAGAAGACTATGCTGTGCGCGGGCGGAGGCCAGGTCGACAACCGGGACACTTGCCAGGTATGGATCACGTCCATTGGACATCAATGGATTAACACACGTACTGTATTCGACACGGAGACTATGCTGTGCGCGGACGGAGGCCAGGGCGACAACCGGGACACTTGCCAGGTATGGATCACGTCCATTGGACATCAATGGATTAACACACGTACTGTATTCGACACGGAGACTATGCTGTGCGCGGACGGAGGCCAGGGCGACAACCGGGACACTTCCAATATATTATAGAAACTTATCTTAACAGTATGTTTAATAATTAATAATTATGTTTGTAAGTGATAATGTACCAATTTGACATGTAATACCTATTATTATCAATAAATGAGTATGAGTATAAGTATGAGTATCCATGCAATCGGTGGACATCTATACAAATACCTATGAATAAAAAGCAGGAAATTTGAAGGAAATTTCTACATTAAGAGGAAATTAAACGGGCGAGAGAATTGAGAAATAGGTATTTTCGAATTCTGTTGCTGTCGCGCTATGCCCGACCAACCGAGCTATCCATGTGTGTAAATGAAAAATCACTTTATTATTTTCGTGTTGAAATGTGGTTCATTGGTTGTGTTGTGGACGGACTCCGACCGAATTCCCCATGAGGTATTTTAAAATTGGTGTTTCCAATAACCTTACACTAATTTGCTGCAATGAATACCTAGCCTAGCGCGTTTTGGAGTGGAGACCCCGGTTGGATAGGAGAAGTGTCGGCGTCCGATGGTCCGATGACTTGAAAGCGACAGCAGGACTAGTCTGGATGAGGGAAGCGGACAACCGCTCTAAATGGAGAGAGATTGGAGAGGCGTATGCCCAACGCGGTAGGCGCATAGAGATCTTCTACTATCTAAAGCCCCGCGCCTTCACATTTCAAATCGCTTCATTTTTTAAATTATTATTTAAAAAGCACCACCAACACTCTCAACACATAGTTGATGGCTGTCTCAGCACGCACACATGTGTTAAGAGTGTTGGTGGTGCTTTTTAAATACATTGAAGCGTTTTTAAATTTGAAGGCGCGGGACTTTAGATAGTAGAAGATCTCTACACGCTGATGAAGAAGAAGAAGAAAAGGAAGAAAAGTTTATTCAGAAAAGAATAATGGTTTATGTTTAGAATAAAATAAATGAAATGACCATAAAATGAACTGCATCTAAATCTAATACTGGAGTTAGCGCGGTTTAATGGTTTTTTTACCTAATTTTACTGTCGGCTTTATAACAATAGTAAAACAAATCCACTCACCGTTTTGAAGCCTCGGTACATGACCCGAATCTCCTGTTTCGAGAACTTTGTCTGACGGCAGAGTTCCTCCAACGCCACTGGAATTGGCTTCGGAGTTCGCGTGGGTTCCAGTTCGTACGCATGTTCCTCTACTGGGGAATCTGGAGGCGTCGCCATTTTGTTTCTTATTTACACACAAACCATGGGAACTGAACTGGGATCACAGTCTAATTATGACTTTAGTTAAATTTCGAGGTTAGAATTAGACATGTAGGATTCAGAAAGTGAAGTAGATGCGTGCTCCAGTTTGACAGTCGAGTGAAATATTAATGAGTTTGGTTAGTAGCTCGTTTTATAGGGTAAAGTTTAACATTTTTGGCATTGAATTGACAGGTTTGAGGCGTGCTGGATGGTTCACGGCAGGATTCTGGAACAATAGAGAGTACGCATTGAAACATTTATAGATAAACAGGGTGTATTCATTCATACGTAGCTACTATGCTACTCTAGTTTGATAATCCATATCCATAGTAATATTATAAATGCGAAAGTAACTCTGTCTGTCTGTTACCTCTTCACGCTTCAACCGCTGGACCGATTGAGATGAAATTTGGCATGGAGATAGTTGGAATCCCGGGAAAGGACATAGGCTACTTTTTATCCCGGAAAAACACATAGTTCCCGCGGGAACGCGATAGCCGAATTGCACGCAGGCTGAGGGCTAGTTATTAATATTATTTTCTGAACAACTATGAGATTGAATGCTTGCAGAATCACAAGACGATGCCACCAACAGATAGAGCGAATTAACAACTTGAGGAAGGTTGTCAGAAATCCGAAACTCTCAGTCATAGTACAAAAAGCAATAGCAGACATTTAATTGACGAAAAAGTAGAAAAACTTAAAATAAAGCAAAAAATTTGAATATCAACTTTAGAGCTAAACCATTGACACGGTTTCCGGGCTTCCAGTTCGCACATCTGCCAATATCATCCCCTGGCCCGCAATATATCCGAACGACGCCGTAAACGCAACCTTTTTTTTTAATAAAAACGCCGGCAACACATGTCAGTTTAGGGTAGGGTTGCCTGTTGTGACGATTAAAATGATATTTCGTACTTGTTTTATGCGGTAGGTATCTATTTAAAGTTATTTTAAACGCTGTTTGTGTATTGATTTTTAATGTTTTCTTGGCTGTAACAATGCTGTTATGGATTTAATAATAATAATATGATTTATGGTTTTGTTGGCGCCCAAACTGGGGCCCGAGCTGTAATACAGAATATCTTAAATAAGAAATTATTCATAAATTATCCAGCTTCTTAATATATTCAGCACGATTCGGCAGTTTATAAAACCAAAATGTTTGGTGTTTACCTTTAGTAAAAAAAATATCAGGTCAAAGTAAGATACTGTGTTTCAATTGCTTCATTCTATTTCCAAATGTCGTGCAATGAAGCAAAATGCCAGACAATGTACCTAAATAGTTCCTGTGTCAGCTCTATACATGGTGGGTCTGAAAATATGGCAAATAATTAACCCACAGTATCGGCTATCGATTCTAAGTATATTGTATAGGCCTTTAAATTTTTTGAGTTGGTAAAAAAAAAAAAATTGTATAGGATTCAGGCGTCGCTCACACAACCAATCCCATATACAATTTTTTTTTTTACCAACTCGAAAAAAATTAAAGACCTATACAATATATATACTTAGAATCGATAGCCGATACGGTGGGTTAATTATTTGCCATATTTTCTGACCCACCGTGTATATTTCAACCGGCCATGGGACGTAGTTTTATCCAAATTGAACTGTAAATAAACGAAAACAAGAGACAAGAACGCAGTCGACACAATACGAATGACCTACATTCAGGTTAGCACACGACAGTATTCGCAAATTTACAACTTTGGATTCTTAAATAAAGTTTCACCCGGATAAGGGTAACCTAAATAGAAGCCATTTTCCGGAATCAAAACGGCGGAAGTGGTTGTAAACTTGTAAGATTCAGCGATATTGAAGCGTTTACTTTTAAACGATACTTCATTTTATCGTAAAACTCTACGCTACGCTGAGTGAGATACGCTTATCAAAGAAAGAGGTTTACAGGTTTAGAGGGTTCCTCACGACTCTCGCTCGATAAAGAGGGTTTGTGTTCAAAACTCGGCTCACATTAAATCCATGTGTATAGATTTGTACGATGTTTCCAAACCGCATAGTCCCATATAGCTATATCCCAGATCCTCTTGTGATGAAGGGTATTTTTCCAGCACGAAGTAACCTAAGAGATTGTTGTGGTAAGTTGGCATTGAACTAAGAGTTTTAATTTGCGAGTCTATGGTTCTCGCACGTTACATTACCCCCCCGCCTGTCAGATCGGAACGTAGTAATTTCAAAAGTGTTATTCTCGGCTTCCGTTCGCTGTAAAATGTCTCAGCTACATTTTTACGATCCAACCTCGTTACAGTTATTGCGATAAACTTATGTTTATATGTTATTAACATTGTATGGTACGTGAAAAGTACGAACAGTTTAGATCGTCGTAAAATACAGAAGCTGTAAAAATGTTACAAAGGCGTTATTAACAGTTTTCAGTTTATTGAGTCTTTATGGATTAACGTCAAAAATATTTGGTCTGTCTTTATTGTAGTTTTAAAACAAAGATCTGGACAAATATGTAGTTTCATTTAAGCCGTAGTAACCTAGTGGTTTGACCTACCGCCTCTCATGCAGAGGGTCGGGGGTTAGAATCCGGCTCGCACATCCGAAATTATCTATGTGCGAAATTAAATTTGAAGTCACCACTGAGCTTTTCGGTGAAGGAAAACATCGTGAGGAAACCTGCACGCATCTGCGAAGTAATTCAAGGATGTGTGTGAAGTCCCCAATCCGACTGGGCCCGAATAGGGACTTTAGCCTAAACCCTCTCGCGATGAGAGGAGGCCTGTGCCCAGCAGTGGGCCGTAAATAGGATGTTATGGTGGTGGTGGTGGAAATGGTAATTTTAACGCCGTAGATGAAGCATCCATCCTATTATATGCCTAGTATATAGAAAGAGATAAATATTATATGGCGTGGATATTGGATAACCTCATTTCACATTTTTGGCCCCGAATTTTCACACTATATTTTTCTAATGCAGGTAATTCCGAATTAATGCAATCCCATTGTCCTTTGGGTAATTTTTTTGACAGACGTTGATTTGCAATCTTCTCTAATAAGACTAAGGTTACCATAGACTACAAAATGTTCCTGTTATTTTAATGCGACATAAGAATCTTGGCACAGAAATGGAAGTCCATATCTTAACTATTATACTTAGTTTGTCTTTCGAATGTGAAATTTAGTGTGACATAAATGAAAATTCAGACCCAACGAAACATTCCAGATTGAAATCAAATTTACTGCAATGGCAACACCGCGATAACTCCCATAACTTTTGGCGGGAAAGGAAAAAAATGGCGCCCGGCCAATTTCCTCTAGGAATCGTAGTTCCCCAATTAAATTTGCTTTGGTTAAAGCTATTTATTACGTCCAAGAGTTGGTACGTTTTTATTCGCTGGATATAAATACTGCGATAACAAGTTGTTTACGGAAATGAAACTTCGTTTTGCACATTTGTAACGACTCGAAAGAGTAGTGTTGTAAAATTGAACTTTGAAAAACACGATGAATTATTAATGGACTAAAAGTTTATTCAGAAAAGAATAAGTTAAAAAAAATTAAAATAAACTACAAATATCATTTAAATAAAAATAAAAAACCGGCCAAGTGCGTGTCGGGCCACGCGCAAATTATAGGGTTCCGAAGTTGACGATGCTCACAGTACCTTTCTAAGACTTATTAGCATCTAGCTAGCCTGTGGTATGACGTGCCCGCCCGACGCCCCTGCCGCTCGAGAAAAATCATCATTATAAGTTGGTCGACTATTACTCGTAAGTTTGTACTGCCTACTTAGCTCTAATAGTTTTCCTTTCAACTACGTTATATATGCCACAACCGTGATTTTTTTCAGCCATCCAAATACCACCATTTAGCTGGCAGGGGGGGGGGACACGTGACTCTAACAAAAAATAGCACTTTAAAGCTTAATATTTCACAAACGCATCACTTAATCAAAATATGGTTTTAACAAACCCACAATATTTTTTGAGACCTATTCAACGATATGCCGCATCATGGGGTACGCAAGAAAAAAAAATTACATCCCCACTTTACGAGTAGGGGAGGTACCCTATAAAAAAATATATTTCAAAATTTTATTGTACCACTTTGTCAGCGTAACTAATATGCATATTCATGCCAAATTACAGCTCTCTAGACCTAAGCATCTCCGAGCAATAGTGCGGACAGACGGACGGACGGACATGGCGAAACTATAAGGGTTCCTTGTGGACTTCGGAACCCTAAAAATAAATAAAAATAAAGCTAAACAATAACCTAAAAACCTATATCAGGGCGTTTCGGAAGGGTTCCCATTACCTGCCGGCGCGAGGGTCTATTAATAGTTCAACACAACAACAATACTCTTTATCTTTACTGACCACCATATACACAAAAATACAGAAAAAACAGAGAGTACACAGTTAACAGGTAACAACAGGCGGATTATTCGCTAAATAGCGATCGCTTCCAGCGAACCTTAAGAAACTAGAGAAATGAGAAAATTGCGACAGTAATAACCAAATAACTATGATGGGTGGTGTAAACTTAAGTAAATCGAAGAAAAATCTTAAGTAATTGCAATGCAATGAATGACTGTATCAAACACACCTTTTTAGTGAAGGTATTTAAAGGGGCTTTATTTATAGAGGTTTCATTACTACATCTTATTTCAATCAGATTTAGATTCCTTAAACTTCTGCGAATGCTTAGAGTTCTCTTAGGCTGCCTTTCCACTGTGGCGCATGGTGTATCACATCACATTACGAACTGAGCGGAAAACGGAGCGGGTTCATAGGGAGCCGTTGCATCGGGCTGCCCCTTGCTTGGTTCATTCCCGCATGCCTCTACTCAGTGAAAATACAGCCTTACTGTATTTAACATTATAGGTTCTGCTAATGATTAACAGTTATTACTACTTAGCGAAAAATTTCGAATCACGAACGAAAAAAGGGGATTTCCCTTTCGTGTCACGCACATATTAAAGCAACCCTTACGCATTTTACGTATATTTGTACACGTTTTTCCGTGACTAAATAACTTTCTGACTCGAAACGGTTAGATTCTTATCTTGATGTAACGTTTTACGGCGAAAAGGGCCTTTTATTCGGCTACGTCTGGCAACACTGTTCCTTTTGCCTTTTCGCTCGAAAAAAAAAACAAAAGCTCGGCGCTTTCAGTCAACTTCTTTTGTTTACAACTTGCATTTAATTTGATTTGAAAACAACAAGACAACATAAAAAAACACTACTACTATTACTTCAAACACCAAACATCTTCAAAAAATGTTTGCAATAAAAGAGAGATAGGAATTAAATATTAAATAAACACAGATGTATTGGCACTCAGCGGTCGTTTATTTTTGAAAGCGCAGACATAACTATTAAATCGTTTATGCCTAGGTACTCGAGATTTGTTTCCGCGTGAATTTGGCGCCGAACATTAGTCAAGCGCGGGAAAAACAGCTGTCAGTTTGACGGTTGGAATGACAAACAGCTCATAATTAGATGTTTAATTATTCAACCAATTTACATACTAGAAAACACAGTGTTACGTTACTGAAAAAAAGGTTTCCGTTGTCATGTACTTATTATCTGGTCAGTAGATAGGTAATAAATAAATCGCCAACGGCTTACAAGCAAATATAAGTTCCTGTTTACAGTATAAATGAGCTCACTAACAGGTGTTATAGTTTGATTACACTTTAAATCTTCAAGAAATAATCAAGTTTTAAATGTTTAGTTGTACTTGCTTTTTCTTTTTTTCGTTTAGCCGCAAACTCGGATTTGTAAATAGATTAACCGCCCCCACGGGACAGGCTACGCCTAGTGTCAGCAGGGTCAGCCAAAATCCAAATTTGTAATAAACATTTTCATGAGAATAAATGATTTGATTTGATTTATAGACTACCTATAAACCAAGTTTCTTAAGAAATCTGTTTTTATTGAGTAATACTTATCTTTAAGAATGTTTTGAAGCTCGAGAGGCGGTGTCGAACGCTTTACTACTTCATGTATCGTTTGAACTGATAGGAATCTGGAAAATAGTTTTCCTCTTGCGTCACTAGGTATAATGAGGAAGAAGATTACATAATCATAAAATATAGTTACAGTGAAAACTTTTATCTTTCTCGTGCTTGGATCTGCTATTCCATATTACTTACTCACACACTTGGATCTGCTATTCTCGCTGATACATTTTAGCTTGTGAGTCGTGAAGTGCTGCTAGTATTCGTATCAAGTAATTGTGATGGTGAAATTGGTATGAAAATTTTCTGGCTCTGGTTTTTAGTTTTGTGAAATAATGATTTTTTTCATCGTTTATTGAATTCGTTTGATGCTAGTTTATAGCGCATCGTAATTTGAGCGGATGTCGCGGTCGCATACTCTGTGGTCGGCTAAAATGGCGGCGACTCGACGTTGTTTCAACGTTAATGTTCGAAATTTGAATTGCGGTTTGCGGTATCAACAGTTACTGTTGTCAAAATAGGGTAAGGTTTTATCGGACAATTTTGATGTCAGTTAGCAATGAAAATGAATAAACTTTAAAGGAGATTCGCATTCGGCAGTGTTCAGTTTAGTAAGTACAGGTTTTTAACGTAACCGTTACCGTCGCAATTAATCTACATATTTTTTCTAGAACCAATCAGAAGTCTAAACACGTACTTAATTACAAAATATAGATGATCTGATGACAATTTAGCTATTTCCGCTGTGCTCTGGCAGCAAAATTAACTGAACTGCTGATGTGCTCAAAATGCTGCACACACTGCAGAACACAAAGCCATTTTGAACACATTTACAGTTCAGCTACTTCAGCTGCTTTAACAGATACCAAAATGAAGAACGGTGCATCTAATAGCAGATAACTTTGATTTATCTACAACCACGAGCCAAAACTGAACGTGAGTTTAACAATGCATATCTTCCTACTTCCATACAGTAAAATCTCTCTCTCATTTGGCAAAAACCCCTTCCATTCAAACGTCATACGGCTGCTAAACATTAAAACTATCGCGTAAAATGAACGAACGCTTCCAAATTTGAATTCAACTAACCAGAGACAATAACCGTCGCGCGAGCGCCAAGCCCCGAAACAAATGACAGCCGATGTTCCGTTCAATTACCGGTTACATTTCCCGCGCTGCTCGTTAAGTTGTCAGCATGTAACTGTAAGATAGATTACCATAGTCTGTGCCAATTTTCAGTTGGTAGGTATAATAGTAAAAAAAGTTTTTTGCGTTCTTTTCATTAGGTTTCGCGGCGGATTACCTACATTTAGTCAAGTATTAGACACTAGCTTCTGCCTACGACTTTGTCCGCGTGGAATTCGGTTATCGTATCGCGTTCCCGCGGGAAATATGTGTTTTTCGGATAAAAATATCCTTTTCACTTCTCATGCTCTTAAAATGTTACTTTAGTCTCTGCACATCGGGACTAAAGCTCTTTTTTAGTCTCTAGGGACTAAAGTAATTTTTTTTTTCATTGGAAACCCGCCTAAACAGCCAACCAAAGAGTTTGTGAAAGGAGGATTATCCCCATTTCCAGTGAACCTAGACAATTTCTAGGGCGTGAAAAAACGATTTAATTTCGTGAAACACGATTTAATGATTACGAATACCTATGAATCTTGTTTTATTTAAAGTGAATTCATTTAATAATGCATGATCCAATTAGTTTTAAAATATATTAATAGTTTTCAAGTTTGAATCTGTTGGCTACATATCATTCAAAACGTCACGTGATAAAAAACAGGTCAGGTGCGAGTTGGACTCGCGCACCGAGGGTTCCGTACGTACAAATTTGATGATGAAAATTTTACAATACAAACTTATTATTTGCGGTTGGTGAAGTAGACACGGCTACTGCGCCAACCGCAAATGATAAGTTGGTATTAGTAAATTGGCTTTTTTTGCACCAAAATATATAATATTTACGATTATCAGATTTATTCCTGTACGTGTGCTGTAAGACCTTGCTTCTGGGCAAATTTCATGATTCTAGGTCATCGGGAAGTAGCCGGTTATCTACTTTGTTATAATAAATATCGTAATTTTGAATGAAACTTCGTTTTTTTTCCTCGCATTCGAAGTGAAAAGCAGAGTGTTTAACACGTGACTAAACAACCATAATGACACTCGAACTTTAGCCACCCTCGCTCTGCTCGGGTGGCTAAACATCTCGTGTCATAATGGCTTGTTTTAGTCCCTTGGTAAACAATCTACTATTCCCTGGACTCCAACTATCTTCAACGAAATTTCATCTACATATATCGGTCCTGCGGTATTTTATATACACTCAACATCAATGAAAACTGGTCACTTTGTATGGAAAATCGTATACAAAATGACCCGTTTTCATTGCTGTTGAGTGTGTTAATATTAGTTTGTTAATTAGAGATCTTCTACTATCTAAAGTCCCGCGCTTCACAAACGCTTCAATGTATTTAAAAAGCACCACCAACACTCTCAACACACGTGTGCGTGCTAAGACAGCCGTCAACTATGCGTTAAGAGTGTTGGTGGTGCTTTTAAATAATAATTAAAAAAATTAAGCGTTTTGAAACGTGAAGGCGCGGGACTTTAGATAGTAGAAGATGTCTAGGTAATAATATTACTGCGCTTCTACACAATTTCTAACCAAGCCCCCCCTCCCAAACAAAAATCCGCGCTACTGTTTGATAATATTGGTTGGTTGGATCACAAAAAAACATCTTTAAGGCAATGATTTCAAATAAACACGCCCACGAAATACGTTCCAATAATTCTACCGCTGTGCAAAATTTGTTGGAAACTGGCGCGTCGCCATACACGTCAGTTTCACTGATATTATTACAATCTCACAAGCGAGTGTTTTCTGTGTTATTATGCATGGTGGGTCAGAAAATATGGCAAATAATTAACCCACAGTATCGGCTATCGATTCTAAGTATATTATATAGGTCTTTAATTTTTTTCGAGTTAGTAAAAAAAAATATTGTATATGGGATTGGTTGTGTGAGCGACGCCTGAATCCTATACAAAATATATTTTTTTACCAACTCAAAAAAAATTAAAGACCTATACAATATACTTAGAATCGATAGCCGATACTGTGGGTTAATTATTTGCCATATTTTCTGACCCACCATGTATACTTATGTAGGTACAATTAAACCTTTTGTCCGGGTGTGCCTGTAACGTTTTTTACCTATATCGATACACTGCCTAAGTCGTTTTTAGTCTAAAACTCTAATTTCCTAATAATCATTATGCCCTCATATCTGTTGTACCGATTTGCATTAGGACTGAAACTGGTTTAGCTATATCGCTTTAGGTCTGAAACGCGTTTGGTCAACCTATACATTAGACTCAAGCCTAAAAAGCATTAGGACTAAAACTGTTTGAGCTAAATCGCTATGGGTCTCAAACACATTAGACCTACTAGTGGCATTGGCAAAGTTTAATGTCGTATCACTAGAAGTAAGACGAAAGCAATCTGATCTTATTTGTCTGTATAAAATTATCCATTATCCATATTGATTCTCCTTATCTGTAGTATCTTTTGAATATCAACATTATATACAGGATTCGTTCACCGAATACTTTTACTCTCGCTGTTTACCGAAATAATACATCGTATTACAATCCTATTGTCCGCATGTGTTGGGAATTTGATGATTTGGTTCGCTTCTGTAAAGATCTTGATGTTTATGTATCCAAAATTTCTCAATATATAAAAATTGTATTTTTAGCCACTAGCAGTTAAATTATTCAAACACAATTTAAGTACCTATACTAGTGTTCCTACTAACTTCCAGTATCACTGTCATTGTATTAAAAAAAAACTAAATTTACTCTTAATATCTATCTAAAAGAACTGTTTTTCTCCTGGTCATATTTATTAAGCATATTTAATGTTTAAATTACAACTTATGGCCATGATGTGTACATATATTTTTGGACTGTAATCTAGTCTTAAGTATTTATCCTACCTATTTTATGTTTTATGTACCTTTTGAAATAAATAAATAAAATAAATAAGTAGTACAGCCTATTTGCGTCCCACTGCTGGGCACAGGCCTCCCCTCATCATGAGAGGGTTTGGGCTATAGTCCCCACGCGGGCCTCTGAATTACTTCGCAGAAGCGTGCAGGTTTCTTCACGATGTTTTCCTTCACCGAAACGCTCGTGGTAAATTCAAATTGAACAGTAAAACACCTCAAGGTATTATAACGTTGAATAGATTTTGATGAAATTTTATCACGAGTATCTATCTTGGCCCGAGCCAAAACGAGAGTCAAATCTAGGGACTAGTGAAAATGACAAATCGCACGTGTATTCAAACGACATTTTTAATAAGTAAAAAACATTAAACAAAAAAAAGTAAGAAACACTAATTAATGCGCGGAAAACTTTGTTTCACATCTCTTTTAGGGTGTCAAAAATTTTTAAATAAAAAAATTAAAACCGCCTTCAAACTCCGACAGACTGAGATGTCAATGTCAAGTTCACTATCGCCCGGTTCCTATATCCAAACAACGCCTCGTTTTGCCTACGGACGGTTAAAATTTGACAGATTCTGTGAGATTCTCTATGGAACAAATGTCAAAAATCAACCGTCCGTATGCAAAACGAGGCGTTTCGTGGATATAGGAACCGGGCCTATATGATTATCATTTCTTTGGGTCGGTTCACTTGACACCGACTTCGCAGTCTGTCGGAGTTTGAAGGCGGTTTTTTTTTTCATTTGAATTTTTTTTTCAGCTACATTTTCCAAACATTACTATAGAAATACGAGTACATAAGTAACTCTGAGGTCTTCAAATTTGACACCAAAATCATCTACGTGCTAGCAAATTTTGAGGAGTTCCCTCATTGTCTCATGGAACCGATCATCAGAACTGATCCAAATTAACATGGGACCAACTTGGAAGTACCAGCTTTCGAACAAAAAAGAATCATCGAAATCGGTTCTCGTTTATTACTATTTATTTTTGGTGAACATACATAAGCCGTGGTGGCCTAGTGGTTTGACCTGCCGCCTCTCATGCAGAGGGTCGCGGGTTCAAATCCGGCTCGCACCTCTGAAATTATTTATGTGCGAAATTCAATTTGAATTTACCACTGAGCTTTTCGGTGAAGGAAAACATCGTGAGGAAACCTGCACGCATCTGCGAAGTAATTCAAGGATGTGTGTGAAGTCCCCAATCCGCACTGGGCCCGCGTGGGGACTATAGCCCAACCCTCTCGTTATGAGAGGAGGCCTGTGCCCAGCAGTGGGCCGTAAATAGGCTGTTGTAGTAGAACATACATAAAAAAAAAGATTCTGACGAATTGAGAACCACCTCCTTTTTTTGAAGTCAGCTAAAAATGCCAAAAGCACTCGTTCGGATATGACAAATTTTCCGCATGCTAATCAGTTATTATTATTATTATAGACCTCCCCCAAGGCTCGCCACTCAGACCAGTGTCATGTACTTACTACTCGCTTCCACCGGTTTCCCGCAACCTTCACGAGGTCGAGAGCAACAGTACTTATTAAAAAAACAAGTCTGACACGTCCTTACATTGTATACAATAACACAAACAACATCTACGCATTACCTACTCGCGAACTCGCGATGTATACTTAGAGCTCGCCAAAAATAATCAAGCGCCGCGTTTAAATCGACGCCGGCGCATCTCGCTAAAGTTAGCGTATGACGTCATCGCCGACCCCGACAATGATTGTTAAATTCGTTTTCGTTTGATAAAGATTCGAGGGTGAAATGGGTAATTTCACCCAAGTTGAACACTCTACTTTTCATTTCGACTGTGAGGAAAGCATATTTTATAATCTCTCCAAGCGAGTTTAACTCGGTCTTTTCCGGTTTTATATTTTACTAGCTCCTACCCGCGACTTCGCCCGCGTGGAATTCGGTTATCGCGTTCCCGCGGGAACTTTTGGTTATTCCGGGATAAAATATATATATATATATGTCTAGTCTAAAATAGTTTCCGGGACTCGATCTATCTCAACGCCAAATTTCATCTAAATCGGAACAGCGGTTGAAGCGTGAAGAGGTAACAGACAGTCAGAGTTAGTTTCTTATGGATTTATTATGGATTTTTTCATGTTCCAATTCAACCTTATACAAAACGCCTTAGTAAGGTAGGTATCGATTTTGAACCATCTGTTCCCGTTCCGTGGGATCATACTGGCCGCTCATAAATAAATACAACTTAATGCATTTGTCGCGGTCTAATATCGATTTTGTGATTTAAAAATAAAAAGAATTATTCCTTTTTGTTTTTAAATCACAAGATCTTGAGCGTTGAGCAAAAGTAGAGGAGATTTCTGCGGATGTTTACGACTGAAGGGCCAATAAGCGAGCGCGCACGATAAAACGCCCGCTTTTTTATACCAATGGCCAATGGTATAGGCAAACGAGCGCACAGCCATGCATTTTAATGTAATGTTATCATTTGAATGCCTAACCAACAAATATAAAACGAGACGCGTCATTCAACCATAAAATGATATCTTCCTTTTTAATTCAGCAATATTGAGAAATTAATGAAAACAGCGAAACATTTGACAGCTATTTTCGTGTTCAGTATCGTTTATATAGTCTCCTCAACTTGATAGTTTCTTTTAATTTTCAAGTTACTGACGCGACTTCTTCTACAGACTTATTATTAGTAGTATAGATAGATTACTATAAACAAAGGACATATTCACTTTTTTATATATCATTGGTATCTACAGGCAAACGAGCGCGCAGCCCAGGTGGGCTGCAGTGACCACTTACCATCAGGGTGATGGTAAGTGGTCACTGCGGCCCACGGACACCGAAATCCTATGATCCCCATTAAGAAACCATAAGATCTCGAATGCGTTGCCTACCCTGAGGCCTAAGATGGAATGCCTCTGTGTCAGAAAATTCACCGGCTGCCTTAACCCCCTACCGGAACACAACAGTGCAAGCACTGCTATTTGGCGGCAGGTTAGCGGGGAAAGACGGTGGTACCACCCCGGACGGAGCCAGCACCAGGTCCTCCCACTAACAAAATATAATATAAAATAATATTTATTTTGCGCTCAGAAATCGAGCGCCAAAGTGAGGTGAGAACATACGTAAGGAGTAAATAAAAAATACCTACCTACTTAAAAGTTTTCATAAACGTGGCAATAAGTAGAAAATCGAAAAACCTTGAAAACTGGAACGTTTAGCGTGTGGCACGCATAGGCACATTTTCCCACGGCATCTAAAGACTAACACGCTTATTTTTAACCAACTTCAAAAAAAGAGGAGGGCTCTCAATTCGTCGGAATCTTTTTAGGGTTCCGAAGTCCACAAGGAACCCTTATAGTTTCGCCATGTCCGTCCGTCCGTCTGTCCGCACTATTGCTCGGAGATGCTTAGTTCTAGAAAGCTGTAATTTGGCATGAATATACATATTAGTTACGCTGACAAAGTGGTACAATAAAATTTTTAAATATATTTCCCTACTCGTAAAGTGGGGATGTAATTTTTTTTTCTTGCGTACCCCATGGTGCGAAATATCGTTGAATAGGTCTTAAAAAAATATTGTAGGTTTGTTAAAACCATTTTTTGATTAAGTGATGCGTTTGTGAAATATTAAGCTTTAAAGTGCTATTTTTTGTTAGAGTCACGTGTCCCCCCCCTCCCCTGCCAGCTAAATGGTGGTATTTGGATGGCTGAAAAAAATCACGGTTGTGGCATATATAACGTAGTTGAAAGGAAAACTATCACAGGTAAGTAGGCTGTACAAATTTACGAGTCATAGTCGACCAACTTATGAAATGATTGAAAACCAATGATTTTTCTCGAACGGCAGGGGCGTCGGGCGGGCACGTCATACCACAGGCTAGCTACTTAAGATGCTAAATAAGTCTTAGAAAGGTACTGTGGGCATCGTCAACTTCGGAACCCTATACTTTGCGCGTGGCCCGACACGCACTTGGCCGGTTTTTTTTTAATGTATGTTCACCAAAAATAAATAGTAAACGTGAATCGATTTCGATGATTCTTTTTTTGTTCGAAAGGTGGTTATCTTCCAAGTGGTCCCATATTAATTTGGTTCAGTTCTGATGATGAAAAATGCGGGAACTCCTCAAATTTTGCTAACACGTAGATGATTTTTGTGTCAATTTGGAAGACTTCAGAGTTACTTATGTATTTCTATATTAATGTTTGGAAACTGTAGCCGAAAAAAATCTTTTAAATAAAACCGCCTTTTAACTTCGACAGACTGCGAAGTCGGTGCCAAGTGAACCGACCCAAAGAAATGATAATCATATAGGTAGTGAACTTGACATTGACATCGCAGTCTGTCGGAGTTTGAAGGCGGTTTTTATTTTTTTATTTAAAAAAACATATTATTTTCCGAATAGTGCCGGGGAGGGGTTTTATTCTAAACTACCTGCCCGCCCCGGCTTTGCCCGGGTGTACACCTACTACACATACAAACCTTCCGAGAAAACTAACAAACACGTCAAAAAAGAATCAGCCAAATCGGTCAAGCACTTGTCGAGTTTTAGACAGGTGCACCCAGTAAGCTTCTTTCTCCATACAAACGTAGTTATGTTTTAATTTGCAAACTACTTATCAGATTGGCACCAAATTTTACAGGTAACAGTGGAGCAGAGATATTAGTGTCCGAAATACACTTTGATTGTAATAAATTGAATAACAAAGAAACTAGGACCATTTTAGTTACCTCCATACAAACTTCAAAATTCAGATTTTTGGCTGTAATTTAATTGTGTTTTATTTTATCACGACATTTACTGATTTCAGACACCCACAATAATGATTTTATTACGTGTACCAAGTTTGGAGTCAATCTGTTTAGTAATTTGGGAATAAAAGCGAAATACGTTTAGTATGAAAAGTTGAGAAACGCTGACTCTTAAGTACGATTTTTAAGATACTATTTTTAACACTCTTTATTTGAATTTGAAACCAAAGGCTAATTTAGTCTATGATGGAAACGAATCAAGGGGCGTTTGCTATATGAGTCATACACATGTTTTTAGTATGAGTTAAGGTTACAATCTTTCCTGTGGACAGCCCATTAAGTTAAGAGGTTTTAAAGCCTAATTTCTCGCTAGCCTTTACATACATGTACATACAAATCCTCTCTTGTAACCTGTATGATAAAAACATACGATACCCAAGCCGTTAACTATTGCATTGTCCACAGGAAAGAAAACTGTTTTCGCGTTCTGCGTATGACCCAAATCGTAGGTATATTTATTGGTTTTTTTTCATGGAATTTTAGCGGTTACTTATTATACAACCCGAGATTAACTCACGAGCCCACGACCTGCAGGAAGTGGTCAAAGCACTAGGCTATATGACGCTTCATACAGTATTCATCTATGCCCCTAGTACCTACATCCAACCATAGACTATTACTTGATTCTTTCATGAATTCGAGCCGGTAATAGTAAGGTAGTATCTATATTCTGTGCTCGGGCGTTGTGGAATGAGCAGACAAAATTGCTATTTTGCTTGTTTAAGGGACGGTACTGTGGAGACTGGCCGAGTACAATCGGTTAGTTGACACATTCTCTTCCAAAAATAGGTAGTTTTAAGCGTAGTGTGTTTTGTTTAATATTTTTAGTCTTTTTATAATCATTGTAATGTGCGCATCTCTCAAAATATAATATCAATTCAACTTAAAATCTATTATTTCTTAATTAGGCAGTACTAGGGCAGTAATAGGGCCAGTCTTCAAGATTTAGATATTTTAATGAGCTAGGCATCGTCTTCGTGTCTTCGGATTCCACCGCTGATCTCCGTGTCTGCAGCATCTACCTGAGCTAACATCAACCCCCCGCCACATTTGGTGGACGCGCGCTCGGTGGAAAGGAGAACATCTACATTTGATGGACGCGCTCTCGGTGGAGAGGAGAACATCTACATTTGATGGAACCGTTCTCGATGGAAGGAAGAACACGCACGGAACGAGAAACAATTGACAATGGAATGGATGTCGCGCTCTTGAAGATGATGGTGAAGCGCTTTCAAGGAGTGATGGAATGGACAACCGCATGGCGAAAAACACGGTTGTACCGATTTTATTTGTATTAATCAAAATTTTCATCCATTGTCATATGCACCACGTTCATTTATTTAAGGAAAATGGCTGCCCATAAGAATCACAATAATTATTTTTAACAATATTTTACTGTCCTTTTGCTATATTACGAATAATAACGATAGATTCATGACGAAATAATTTAATATTACAATTTTTTTTTATAATTCTAAATAAATTCACTTCGATCACTTTTCTGGAGCAAGAATCCGTTGGAGCAAATCACGGACTATTCTTCATGCTGCGTCAGGAACGAAAGATTTCTTCTTCAAAGTTCTCTTATGTTGTGATCATAATTTTTCTTCTTGTTATTACGAATTTCTCCCCAATATTCCTTTATTCGTGATAGGTAGATTAGATTTTCTATATTCATAATGTTTATTTTATATCGGATATAATTACTTTTATAATAATGTTTATTTTGATATATGATTGACTTTGTCATATTTCAATACATTTCTCATTTATATTTTATATGGCTTAGGTAGGTTAATATTTTCATTCCTAGAACAAATAGTTCGTATTGTGAATGAAGGATAAATAAATAAAGTTTGTGATAGGATGTTCGTGAATAGAAACCTTTATGGCGAATTTTGTAGTTGTCATTTAAAAAGATTTCGAATGAAGAGTAAATCTTTGACATGACGTTGTGACATATTTGTCAAATGATAATAAATGGTTTTATATGTAAACAAATACTTATGAATTAAATAATGTCGTAATGAATATGAATAGGTAGGAAGTTTTTATATTAATTAAAGGTAATTGAATATGCAGTGATTGAATAGGTAGGAGTTTTATAATAATTAAAAGGTGGTACTTAGAATTGAAGTATAGAAGTTGAAATAGCAATGATTATCATTGGTTGTGATAAAAGTAGGTATAAGTAGTTGTGTAATGTGTTTGGTGTAAGATTTTCGCGATGGCAGAACCAACCACAACTCAATCTATGCCATAGGCTTTTGAGGGGGCTTCGTTGCTTACCAGTGGATTGGGTATGTTGTTGCAGAGTCCGAAACTGATATGCATTTATATGATTTCTTTACATCGAAAATATTACGTCTTGCTTAGGTTTTGATATTACGTAGGAATTAGTGTAGTTACGCAGTTAGGTATATGTAGCGAAGATGTTGATGTATGTAATGTATATAGATACCTAATGTAGATAGTGTATAGTGTATAATTGGTGAGAATTTCTTGATGTAGAAAGCGTAACCTGTGTGTAGTATGTGTATATATGTGTCTTTTATAATTATTAGGATAATGACTTTTTCTTTCAGTGACATAGTGATTTTATTCTTAGTATTTTTTTTATAGGCTATCGAGCACATTGCCTAATGAATTAAAATAAATAAATGGCAATTATTAGTTATTATAAACGGTTTCATAATAATACTTATGATACCTCCATCATAGTCGTTTATAAATAGAAACAGAGATACCTTTTTAATTATTTTTCATTTTTTTTTTTAAATAACTATCAGCTGCCTTTGTGTTCAAACAAATTAATTAATTTTAAATATTTTTTTTCTCTCTCTTTAGAACCTGCCTAGCTATGATTTATAATATGTTGCTTAAAGACCATGCTCACACCTTTGTTTTTTTTCATGTGCTGTCACCGTGGCGATTTGTGGAAGTTACTCTACGACCGTGTCTTCGAGGTATATCCATGGGCGGGCAGACGACCCCTCATATGTAAGGGACTGCACCCCATGGATCGCCAAGAAGAAAATGTTTAAAATATATTTGTGCGGTCGCTCGTTTGCTTTAAAGCTTACCTTTAAAAGAAAATTATGTGACTTCCGCAAGTCTGTAATTTTTTATTGCAAGGAGAGGTTTCAAAGTTTACATAATTTAGCTTTTCGAACAATATTGTGCCAGGTTAGGATAGATCGATTAGATATGTCTGTGGACAGTTTTTTTTTTTCGTCGAAATTTGTTTTTGGTCCGAAATCCACCTTTTCTAATATTCATTATTGATTCAGATTTTCTTTTAAGAGTGTTAATTATATATAATTAATATGGATGGAAAGGTTGGTTATTCCTTACACAGGAACAAACTTAGTTTTGTAAATTAAAATTCCCGACATAGGGTAGGGTTCTCGTTAGCTAGGCGGTTCCTCGAAAGGGGAGGAGGGAAATGTGGAGACTGGCCGAGTACAATCGGTTAGTTGACACATTCTCTTCCAAAAATAGGTAGTTTTAAGCGTAGTGTGTTTTGTTTAATATTTTTAGTCTTTTTATAATCATTGTAATGTGCGCATCTCTCAAAATATAATATCAATTCAACTTAAAATCTATTATTTCTTAATTAGGCAGTACTAGGGCAGTAATAGGGCCAGTCTTCAAGATTTAGATATTTTAATGAGCTAGGCATCGTCTTCGTGTCTTCGGATTCCACCGCTGATCTCCGTGTCTGCAGCATCTACCTGAGCTAACATCAACCCCCCGCCACAGTACCTTACCTGGGAACTTTAAGCACAGGGCGGACACGGCCTATAAAAGCACGATTTGGAACACAATTCGAATGAAGTGTCAATGTTTGCTTGCGAGGACGTCTGTACACTTGTACATGTGTGTGTACCAACTAGTGATCCACTCTCCATCACCGGATGAAACAAATGACGGTAAGGGCGGGTTGAGTGCGAGTTGCGGGCCGGCTAGATTCAGGCAGGTGATTCCGTGGCCATTCTGTATGCAGTACTATTAAATATTCTGTGCTAAAGTCAAACGAAAAACGTCTACATAAGTATAGACCCATTACAGCACTTGTGCTGTAAATTCTGTAATACACCAAAACATATTCCGCTCATAACGTCATTGAAAGTTAAGTACCTACTTCGGTTATGTTGGTAGTAACATAACCACAGAAGTAAGTAGTCGTCAATTAACAACAAAATTAAAAATAGACATGTGTATTTTTTCACGTTTCCCGCCCATATATGATTGCTTAATTTGTGTGTGCCATTCTTTGTATATTTTTGTTTTGTTTGAATGAATCAACATCGTAAGTATAAATTGCTCTAGCGACTTCGTCTCTACTTGTTCTATGGACTAGAGGATTTTATGATGTCTCTAGTCACTTATTTAAAAACTCGACTGCACCAGAAGAATGGTAGATATGTTTTTCGAGCGTGGTAAGTATGTGTATATATTGTAAATAAACGAATTTCTGCATGATGCTTAATTGTCCTTAAAAAAAACATTATTGTCTAGTTTACATTTTCGATGTAAGTCCCTACTATTAGCTTTTAATTTTAGATTTAATTATCTTGTTTTTGCATGCCCTTTGGCAAAACATAGCGCTCATTATTATTTGTACCATCAAAATTATATGTATACCTATGTTTACAAATAAACGCTTTGACTTTGACTTTGTATATTTCTTTGGCACGCTCGTAGTCTAAACGTAACTAGCGGATGCGAAGTCGGCGGCGCAATATGCAACTACAGGTTGTCCCAAAAGTAACACGTCACAGTGACACCGGAGGTAGGTCAGCCTAAGTGGTACCGAACCAACCTAACATGACCTCAGTAAAAGGTGCTTGGTTTTCGAGATATCGCCAATTTTCAACTTTTTCAGAATTTTCCCATTTTTTAACATGTTATGTGGCAACATTTGCTCAGACAGACTTTCATGGGTTATTGGAAATTCCTTCCTAGATTACTGCATTAAGATTCATGTATGATACCATTTTAGAATCAGCATAACATACGCATGTTCCTAAAGTCACTTGCTTATTTAGTTTCTAGTAAATTATTTTTACGGTAGGGTGTCAAAAACGCAATTAATGTTTTTCCGACAGTTAAATTCAAGTTTTATCCAGGATTTTTCCGCGTTTTACATTTATTATCGACCAAATAACACTTGTATCATCTTACTAGACTATTCCTGATAAAGTACAAATAAAAAAACTCAAACACAAGGGCTGTCTGAGCAAATGTTGCCACATAACATGTTAAAAAACGGGAAAACTCTGGAAAAGTTGAAAATTGGCGATATATCGAAAACCAAGCAACTTTTACTGAGGTCATGTTAGGTTGGTTCGGTACCATCCACTTAGGCTGACCTACCTCCGGTGTCACTGTGATGTGTTACTTTTGGGACACCCTGTATACTCTTTGGTCGACGGACTATGGACCATCTAATAAGTTAATTACCACTATGACGTAGATTTGTGGTAAAAAGACTTGTATGTCTCTTTATCTAACCTCATAACGAGAGATAAAGACAACAGAAGCCTCGGATGACATTACTCGCTCCAGATGTAGATACTTAATGCAATGCAAATAAATACGCAACAGTGACAGTTCACATCATTGGTGTCCGTCAGAGTTTTCATATTTGCCTATGTATTGCACACAGCGAATACCAAAAGTCTGTGTGCAATCGGGATGTATTTGAACAAGCGCAATTGGCTATGGGTGAAAAATGACAAAGTGTTTATTTATTTTTTATGGATAGGAATAATAATCTTCCCTAATAAGAGAAAAAAATACGAGAATTTTCCGTGGCATAGAATTTGCGTAAAAAAAGAGAAATTGATTTTGTTTTATGACGATTTAAACAAAGGTGTTTCCTGGGTCCAAGTATGCAGCACTACTTCTTAAAAAAAAGTGTTGACACTATTGACGGTGACAGTTCTTGCTTCATTCGTAATAACGTGTTTAAAGCATACGTCGTCGTTCGGGCCAAGCAGAATCGAAAGTCCAGTAAGCAAAAGCAGTCATCAATAAGCTAGTTTTCCAATAAAATTGTTAAAACACGTAAAGTTATGTTCGTACGAAGGAAGCGAGAACTGTCTGTCACCGTCAAATGTCAACACTTTTTTTCTCAGAAACATGTGCTGTGCTTACTAGGACCAAGGAAAACCCGAATCTTTAAATCGTTATAACGCAAAAGCAATTTTATTTTTTACGCAAAATCTACGCCACGGAAAATTCTCAGATTTTATTCTCTTATAACGGAAGGTTATTCCTATCCATAAAAGAAGAATCATAGCCAATTGGCTATGGGTGAAAAATGACAATATGCTCGATTATTTTTTTAAGGATAGGAATAACCTTCCGTATCAAGAGAAAAAAATCTCAGAATTTTCCGCGCCGTAGTTTCTGCGTAAAAAATAAAATTGGTTTTGCGTTATGACGATTGAAATAAAGGTGTTTCCTTGGTCCAAGTATGCAGCACTACTTCTTGAAAAAAAGTGTTGACACTATTGACATTATTGATTTTTTTTCATGAAGTACTGCTGCATACTTGGACCAAGGAAACACCTCTATTTCAATCGTCATAACACAAAATCAATTTCTTTTTTTTACGCGAAAGCGACGGCACGGAAAATTCTGATATTTCTTTCCCTTGATACCGAAGGTTATTCTTATCCATAAAAAAAGAATCAAGCACTTTGTCATTTTTCACCCATAGCCAATTGGGTAAAGTAAAAGTAACGTTTACTTTTGACTCTGTGACAAAGCATGCATTTCGTGGGCCATCAACAGATAGAAATCGCCACTGGCCTGCTGCCAGGACCTGCAGCCCTCATAGTTCACCTCAATCTAGTTGATTTATGTAAAACGTTGCATTATTTAGGACTAGACGAGCCTCTCACAATAAACATACTACTATAACGGCCTATTTACGGCCCACTGCTGGGCACAGGCCTCCCCTCGTCATGAGAGGGTTTGGGCTATAGTCCCCACGCGGGCCCAGTGCGGATTGGGGACTTAACATATACTCGTACATAGGCACCTATATATACATGGTTAGAATACGTAGTAGGTACACCATAAAATCGAATTGTGTAGGTCCTGACAAAAAGAGGCGTATGGAATAAAGAAAAAAAAATATCTTGGTACATTTCACATAAATTGACGTAGCCCCAAACTAAGCGAAGCTTGTACTGTGGCTGCTATACAATGATATTTACAGAGAAATACATACACATATAAATACTAAACATCCATAACTCGATTACAAACATTAGAGCTCATCACACAAAGTTTGCCCCGAGCGGGATTTGAACCCGCGACCGCCGGAACTGTGGGCAGACAATCGAATTCGATCCTAAAATACAGCGCTTTCTGATGAGTTCGATCGATTCGGAAATAGCCCCCCGGCCTGCATTCGGTACCTAATTGGGGCTCGGGGCCGATTCTCGAAGTTCTCGAATAGAACTATTTTGGACGATCCGGATACGGATATATCGACTTCGTAGTCAAATAAGGCACTTTTTATTAGACGTTTGATAGATTTAAGTAGCGAATAAAGTGTGTGCCAGTGAGAATTTACGGAAATTGCGCCTATATACTTGTGGTTATTGTGTGTCTACAAATTAACATGTTTATTTTATCGAAATAGACACACCAACAGCATACATATAAAACATTGATACAATTAACATTTGTAGGAACATCGTTCTTATATGTTTAATAACAGACGTTTATTTGTCAACTAGCTGAAACGGTGAACTTCGTACCGCCTAACAGTCAATGAATGACGTGAGCTGTCAATTGCGGAAGTAGGCGAATGCGAATTTATTTAAAATCATATTTTCTGTATTATGTATAATTTTGCGTGTTTTTTTATACATATTTTAATAGTTATTATCCTATTCCGGGCGGAGACAAATCCAAAAATCAAAGATCATCGAAATCGCTTCAGCCGTTTTTTGAGTTAGTAAGTGGTGTAACTAACACGACATTGATTAATATATACAGATCAAATTGTACCTCATCCGAAAGACGTCCACTGCTGGACATAGGCCTCCCTCAAGCGTCGCCACTCAGACCAGTCCCGTACTACTCGCTTCCACCGGATTCCCGCGACCTTCCTTTTCCGATGAAAAGTACCTTTCACACTTTCAATGTTCTTGGCTCCCATTGACCTATCTCTATATATATAAAAAAAGAAACTGACTGACTGACTGATCGATCAACGCAGAGCCGAAACTACTGGTCTTAGAGAGCTGACATTTGGCATGCGGGTTCCTCAGGGAACGTAGGGGAGCACTAAGAGAGCATTCCCCGAAATTCCCACGGGAACGGAAATAAACGGGATTTTTCATTATAATATTTCTGCGCATACGAAGTTGCGGGGAAAAGCTAGTATTAACATATGGATGAACAGTGCCTAATAGAATATGTCAGAATATATGGAACAAACTGACATTAGAAAATACGTTCCAATATGCTAATAACGCCTCTTTATAATATGTGTCAAGATATATATTTTATACAAAAGTAAACCTACAACATACACGAAAGGGCATTCGTTTTGACGGGCCATTTTTCTCCGGCTGATTGTGAATCCTTACTTATAATAGTTGGCTCCAGCTTGTTTTAAAAAACGTCTTCTTTTAAAAGTAGAACACTGTTCCCAAGCTATTCCAGTATCTCATAATACCGCCTTAAATAACATTTTATCTCCTTATCCCGCAATGATAATAAATCCAGTTCTGCGGCTCTGGACTCTGGATTAAGCGACACCCCAAGTCCGCATCTTTGTTTACCCGACTGCGCCAGAAGGGAAGGAGGGTTATGTTTTTCGAGTGTATCTATACATAAATCCATTCCAATATTTATAAATGCGAAAGTAACTCTGTCATTCTGTCTGTCACCTTTTCACGCTTAAACCGGTGAACCGCGATTGAGTGAAATTTGACATGGAGATAGTTGGGTTCCCGGGAAAGGACATAGGCTACTTTTACCGGAAAAACCCATGTATCCCGCGGGAACGCGATAACCGAATGGGGGCTATCGCGTGTGAATTTGCTACCTACTAGAGGCGCTAGTATCGCGTAAGGTCCAATAACATTCACTTTTCGCGGGCAGAAACTACCTAAAGTGTGCCGTGACGCGGAACGTGACCGTTACATGGGATACGGAATCTCCGTTTCCCAATGTATCGTTTCGAATACAGCCCCAAGTATACTCACAACACAATGACATATTATGTTTTCCTTTACCGAAAGGCTCAGTGGCTAATTTCAATTAAAATTCGCACATAAGTAAAAACCCCCGAATTCGAACCCCCGACCCTCTGCGATGAGTAGGCGGTAGTACTTAGGTCGAAGTGGTCAAATCATCTATTCTATTATTTGCTAGTGGTTGGGGCCTGATGCGGCCCAATCCGCACTGGGCCCGCGTGGGGACTATATTAGCCCAAACCCTCTCGTGATGAGAGGAGACCTGTGGTCAGCAGTGGGACGCAAATAGGCTGTAGTAGGGCCTGGTGCCAGGTTCGTCCGGGGTGGTATCACCGTCTTTCCCCGCTAACCTGCCGCCAAATAGCAGTGCTTGCACTGTTGAGTTCCGGTAGGAGGTTAAGGCAGCCGGTGAAATTTCTAGCACAGAGGCATTCCACCTTAGGCCTCAGGGTAGGCAACGCATTCGAGTTCTTATGGTTTCTTAATGGAGAATCATAGGATTTCAGTGTCCATGGGCCGCAGTGACCACTTTCCATCAGGTGGGTTGTGCGCTCGTTTATATATACCATTGATATATTTCAAAAAATCCGCCACGCTTTTTAAGGACTCAAAATAGTTACCTTCCCTTCATTCATCGGTTTTCGAAATCTAAATAAGGAATAATATCAAAAGGACGGTTGGGTGGTTATATAGTCAAGGGCAAAAAAAATGTAATAAGAGCAACCTACTTACAAAAAATACGTAGGTATTTACAAACATGTATTAATAAGCAATAGGTAACTAAGCAACAAAAAATAATAATGTTAAGCAAAAATCAATTAACCAAAAAGCACATCCAATAAATATACCCAAAGCAAAAGCAAAAAAGAGCCATGCAAGAAAAAAATCACGTAAAAAAAAATCACCTCAACTATACTTACAAATATGAAGTGGGCTTGCAAATCGCAAAATACCATCACTTACACTGAAAAACGTTTAAAAAGCTTACGTTAGATAAAAGATCACTTTCACTCATTTTCATTAATCACTCGTGACAGATCCTTTCGTCCCCCGCTATAATAAACACTTAACAAGAAATTGTCAGTAAGATAATGTTTGATTAAGCATTTTCTAGTGTTTTTTATTCATGTTAGCATTGTGAAATGTGGCGGGCGGGCACTCGCGTGTTTTTTGAAGCGGATTCGGGGTGGTTTGGCCTGAATCGATACGGGGCGGCACAAAACATCCGCTCTGCCCAGGCCGCGGGCAGCAACTGAGCGAGTGCTGCCCTCTCATATAAATAAAATTTATCGATGTTTTCGACGTGACAGCTCCGCTATTCATCTGGCTGGCTGTCAGTCGTTTGAATTTGGAATGCGATGAAGTTCGCACGCGTTTTGTGAGTAGCTTTTTTTTCTCTGTTGTCAAGAAAGCGTTTTCTGTAACATTGGATATTTAAAGTTTACAGTTTATTATTTAAAAATTACTATTCTCTTATTAGGTATTACGTAAGAATTTAATAGGAATAAAATAAAAATCAAACTGATAAAAAAAAACAAGATTAATTTCGATAACGCAAATAATGATTTTGAATTAAGAATTACCTAATTCGTTCTGGATTCCTTAGAAAAAAGGAAGGACCTCATCTATGGGTATATCAAACACCGGAAGTGAATATTTTTTAAACTTCTTTATGATTGCCAAACGGAAACTCTCCAGTCTCGTTCGGTACTAAAGCGTGACAAATGCCCACCGGTTGTTTTTGGCCAAATTTTGTAGGCACCCACTTTAAAAATTGTAGGCACCCACAATTTTTATTGAAGTAGGTAGTCATATTTTTATCCGATTCGAAGGACCAAATCATTTCAGCGACGATAATAGAATAGAATAGAAATAAATTTATTTGACATACAATCGGCACAGAGATACACAATTAAAAACTAAAAAGAAAGAAACATGGAAATATGAAAGAAAAAAAAACCTCTGTGTCGGAGTGCCAAATAGGGAGCCACTCAGCATTATGCCGTGGCGCTCGAAAGCGTCGGCGCTGATTTTCAGTGGCCCCGTAGGTGACCACACGAATGATGATAATGATGATGATATCGGATGAAATAGGTAAAAATAAAGGCGTACTTTAAGTTCAATTAAAGTTTATTAACAAAAAGACACATGTATTAGTATTAAATAATGTTTCTTGAGCGAATTAGGATAACTAGTATAATCTAGGATACAGAAGAGAATGCACCGTTTTAATGGAATATTTGAAGTTTTTTTTAGCGCCAATCTTCATCTTTACGGCTGGTCCTGTGAGAAAAAAAGTATAGCTTATAATAAAAGACGGCCAAGAACACTTTTTGCTCTGCACCCAATCTGGTTAAAAACGACAATAGGTACTTAATATGCACAGCTTAATATTAGTATGGGTATCCAACAACCAATATCTTTACTAACTAATATTATGAATGCGAAAGTAACTCTGTCTGCCCGTCTGTTGCCTTTTGAAGCTACAACTGCTGGACCGATTGCGATGATATTTGGTATGGAGATAGTTGTAGTCCCGGGAACGGACATATACATGGTGGGTCAGAAAATATGGCAAATAATTAACCCACAGTATCGGCTATCGATTCTAAGTATATTGTATAGGTCTTTAATTTTTTTTGAGTTGGTTAAAAAAAATGTATATGATTCAGGCGTCGCTCACACAACCAATCCCATATACAATTATTTTTTTTACCAACTCAAAAAAAATTAAAGACCTATACAATATACTTAGAATCGATAGACGATACTGTGGGTTAATTATCTGACCCACCGTGTATAGGCTGAATGTTTTCCGGGAGTTTTGAAATGTAGCATAATTTTAGTTTTTCATGTCCCTTTTCTAATTTTAACTTTTACTCGTATCCTTGCTGCTCGTGGCGCTATATTGGAAAAATGGCGGCAAAAAAACAGTTTTACGACAGCTCCTCCTTTCAAACTAATTTTACATGAAAAACATGTTATCCATATTAATATTATAAATGCGAAAGTAACTCTGTCTGTCTGTCTGTTACCTCTTCACGCTTCAACCGCTGGACCGATTGCGACCGATTTGTGTGAATTTTGGTATGGAGATAGTTGGAGTCCCGGGAAAGGACATAGGCTACTTTTTATCCCGGAATATCGTGTAGTTCCCGCGGGAACGCGATAACAGAATTCCACGCGGGCGAAGTTGTGAGCGGAAGTACAAAATAGAACTCGATAAAAATTCCTACCATCCAATTTACACTTTTTCTATAACTATCAATAGTTTTGGCGTATTCCACTAATCTCCACGACGCGTTTTGGCAAAGTTTTAGTGCGATTTACCCCCCTTAAGAATTATTTTCGGGTTAAAAATTATCATATGTCCTTTCAAACTATATACTATATGTATACCAAGTTTCATCAAGATCTGTTCAGCGTTTTGAGAATGAAAATGTAACAGACGGATAGCCAGCTTTTATCTTACATAGTTTGTAATGAAAACATGGCACTCGAATACGCTTTTTAGATAAACGAAGTATAATGGGTTTTTTATTACCTGGTAATGGAATAAAGCGTCAGGAAAGTATGAGTGATTGAGTCCCCAAGCGGCATGGTGCCAAATCCAAACTTTCAACTAAATTACTAGGTACCTTTGTCCATCAGTGGGATGAATATATGATGATGATGATGATGCAAATAAAAGCCCGTATACAATACGACAATTATATTTTAAAATATCTAATTATAACTATCATACTTTACATAAGTAACACCTAAAATGGCTAACGCATTTAAGAAAATATTTACAATTTCAAATTGTCTGGGAATCAAAAACATGTTACACGGAGAAAAGTATGTTCACATATTTTTGAAAAGTCGACTGTGTAGATTAAACCGCAGCTAGCTTTTCTAGCAAGCCAAAACCATATAAAAAAACATGGTTGGAAACCAAGTTGTTTGGAGTTAAAATTAACACCAAAATATACGTCTTTTTTAATTCAAGACATTACTTGTTAAGAGGGTTTATCCCGAAAGTTGGCAACATCGCATATTGCTGTCAAATGTTTCTCAATATTACTGAATTATAAAAGATGTTACCATTCTATGGTTGAATGATGCGTCTCGTTTTATTTTTGTTGGTTAGGCATTCAAATGATAAGATTACATTAAAATGCATGGAAAATGCGATGGAAAGTTTTCAAAAGTTTTTTTATGATAATGGTTGCAATCCCTACTTAATGTTTTATTCAACCATAGAGCGATGATAATTCATGTTTTCATTCAGTAATATTCAGAAATTAATGAAAACAGCTAAATATTTGACAGCTATTTACTACGTTGCCAACTTTCGGAGTAAACCCTCTTAAACGAGAAAATTCTTAAATCAAAACAGTACTAAAGTCAGAACATAGTGGTACGATTTGGAAACCTAACCAACTACATAAATGTCGATTCACAATGGAAATTTGCGCGTGTGAAAAAGTGAAAAATGACGCTTTTTATTCATAAAACCTACACATGCTTCTATTTCGTTGAAAGGACAAAACTTGTATACAAAATTTCAGTTCAATCGGTTGAAGATGTCTGCTTCAAAATTGAGATGCAAGATTCCACCCGAACAAACATAGGTACATACATACATACATTTTATGTATGTACATACCATATCATGTGTGTACAAGTTACAAAAAACTTTTACGTCACCCTTGGCCGTAAAGTGGGATTTTCTGCCCGCTACGCGGAGAGAAAATCTCAGTTTTTGGCCAAGGCAAGACGTAAAACTTTTGACAAACCACGGGCGGTAATTCGTAAAGCCCCAGATCGCATATTTATGGCTCTCACCTTCGGTTCCGGCCACAAACACCTGCGATCTGGGACATTAACGAATTCACCGCCCTAGGTCTGTAATGTACTATTACATTACCCTTGGCCGTAAAGTGGGATTTTCTGCCCGCTACGCGGAGAGAAAATCTCACTTCTTGGCCAAGGCAAGACGTAAAACTTTTGACAAACCACGGGCGGTAATTCGTAAAGCCCCAGATCGCATATTTATGGCCCTCACCTTCGGTTCGGGCCACAGAAACCTGCAATCTGGGACATTTACGAATTCACCACCCTAGGTCTGTAATGTACTAATAAAAAGGACTCAATTTTAATTTGTATCAGTACCTAATTGTATCAAAGTTAAACTTGGAATGCGTTGGTAAAAACAACTTCATGGCTATTAAAATAAAGAATAATTTAAAATACTTAGTCACTTTTTAAAAAACAGTCGTTACCCAATCCCGAATGTCAGATGATATTCACAAAACCCACTCAAAAAACTATTTTTATTTTCCAAAAGTCACGAGTTCACGACTGTATAAATGTAGTGAATAAATATTTTCCACCGGGAAATCTCAGAAATCAGACAAGACCCGAACTGTCAATCAATCACCGAACTTAATGACTAACATGTTTAATACATGTCTGTTACCTCTTCACGCTTCAACTGCTGGACTGATTTAGATGAAATTCGGCATGGAGATAATTGGAGTCCCGGGAAAGGATATGGGCTACTTTTTATCCCGGAAAAACGCATAGATACCGCGGGAACGCGATAACCGAATTCCACGCGGGCGAAGAAGAAGAAGGGCGAAGCGAAAGCAACTCTATCTGTCTGTTACCTCTTCACGCTTTAACCGCTGGACCGATTTGGATGAAATTTAATATGGAGATGGTTGGAGTCCCGGGAAAGGACATAGGCTACTTTTTATCCCGGAAAAACGCTTAGTTCCCGCGGGAACGCGTAACCGAATTTCATGCGCCTGAAGTCGCGGGCAGAAGCTAGTGTCCTATAATATGAAACTTTACTATGTCAATGTCATGTTGCGATCTTCAAATCGCAACTTTGACAGTTTGACATATGTAACAACTAGCTTCTGCCCGCGACTTCGTCCGCGTGGAATTCGGTAATAGCGTTCCCGCGGGAACTATACGTTTTTCCCAGATAAAAAGTAGCCTATATGTTGACCAGTGTTATAAACTACTCCCATACCAAATGTTGTTGCAATATCCGACCAGTAGTTTTCGTGTTATTTAACAAACATACATACAGTCAATTTTTCTAAAACTCGTTTTTTCGTGTTCAGTATCGCTTATAATAGTCCCATCGACTTGATAGTTTCTTTTAATTTTCAATTTTCAGACGCGACTTCTTCTACAGACTTATTATTAGTAGTATAGATAGATTAGTATAAATAAAGGACATATTCACTTTTTATTATATATCATTGGTACAGGCAAACGAGCGCGCAGCCCACCTGATGGTAAGTGGTCCCTGCGGCCCATGGACACCGAAATCCTATGAACCCCCATTAAGAAACTAAGATCTCGAATGCGTTGCCTACCCTGAGGCCTAAGATGGAATGCCTCTGTGCTAGAAATTTCACCGGCTGCCTTAACCCCCTACCGGAACTCAACAGTGCGAGCACTGCTATTTGGCGGCAGGTTAGCGGGGAAAGATGGTGGTACCACCCTGGACGGACCTAGCAACAGGCCCTACCATTAGCAAATGTCAATGTAGGTAAGTAATGACTTACCTACATTGAATTCAATGGAATTCGGTATTAGATTGACAGTTCGGGTGTCACCGGATTTTCCGTGATTTTCACATATCCTGGGACATGGGACATATCACACAATATTGACCTATCCCCAAACTAAGCAACGCTTGTACTATGGGTGCTAGACAACGATATAAATACTTATATAGAGAAATACATACATATATAAATACTAAACATCCATGACTCGAGTACAAACATTCGTGCTTATCACACTATGTTTGCCCCGAGCGGGACTCGAACCCGCGACCATCGGAACAGAAGGCAGGGTCACTACCAACCGGACCAATCCGGCCGTCGTGGCAAATATTTCTGTAAATCGATCGATTTCCCTTGCAGCTAGGTTACGAGTAACAATAATAACTCATAGAAACCTAACCATAATAAGCCATATTTAAAATGGACAAGAATACGCAAAGCTCGACTCAGATGGCGCTGCAAACGCTTGACCCAAACCAAAACCCAAACACTGTAGCTGTCAAATTTTTACGGGTTTTTTTGTTGACAATTTTAAGTACATTCGTTTAAAATTGTTAAATATTGACCGCAATTTTAATTTTGGTTCAGTTATTTGTGATGAAAATGAAGACATCCCAATGCAATTATACCTGCCCCAGATACATACCAAGTATTTCGGAAATACGCGTCGTCCGTTCTCATTGCATCCTGGAACTGCACAGCGCGGCATTTCTTAATAATTTAAGTAAAACCAATAACAACAAATATTTCTCTATGTAATTGACAGATGGTTTGGGTCAAGCGATCGCAGCGCCCCTAGTGGCCAAATTATGCAGATTTATTGTCCATTGAATCTCGAAAAAGACTTCACTTTGAGTGGGATCTGTGATTTTTTCCCCATAAACCGCCTTCACACGAATAACCATTGGCCACAACACTTGCACAATCCGAGTCAGTAAAGTGTACACTATAGTCTGTGGCACTATCATACCATACTCCGCCCGCTGTCGCCCGCTATCCGGTTTACGATCTGTAAAATATAAAATAACTCGATTTTAGCAAAAATAAAAAACCTAACTGCAAACGAACTTTTGATTTCACATATATTATATGTATATATTTTTAATCCGTTCATTAAACTTCATTTTGATACCCCACTCGATAGGCTTCGACCAAATTTTTTTTTTGAAACGTTTAAAATGCCTCCAAAACGCAGCCATTTTGTTTTTTGCGATTTTGATATACCCAGTGTCACTCTCACGATTAAGACGAATCTAACGACACCTCACAAGCTAAAATCCATCCAGCCATTTTGGCTACACAGCGTGCCAAAGAAATATACATACATACATACATACACTCGAAAAACATAACCCTCCTTCTGGCGCAGTCGGGTAACAAGTCTAAATTGAAAACAGGAGAACACGGCGGACACGGCGTGTGAGGACGTCTGTACACTTGTAAATGTGTGTGTACCAGTACGCGGGCCAACGATTCACTGTCCATCTCCGGATGAAACAAATGACGGTAAGGGCGAGTTGCGCGCCGGCTAGATTCAAGCGAGTGATTGCGTGGCCATTCTGTACGTAGTACTATTAAATATGCTGTGACTCGGTGTTAAACAATTAAATAAAAGTAATAAACAAGTGTATAATTTGAAAACTAAAACCCGAATCCGCCGAAATGGGGAGCAGAATATGAGTGTTTCTACTTAATATCAAATAAATAAAAAACTTTCTTTCTTTTAAGGTACCTAAATCACGACAAAATGACTAAATTAATTTGGATGAGGCACACAGTTAACAACTTATATGAAAATTTGTAATGATGTGATGAATTTTTAGAATTCAAAAGCCCTAGGTTTCAGAACAAACAAGATTACGTCGTAACTTCTCCCCTTTATTTTTTGGTGCTACAGGTCAAATTTGATTTTAATTGACTAAAGATTCAATCGTCCAATTTTCATGACTTTAACAGCATTTTTCCACTGACACTATTATATCCAAGAAAAGTGCTTGACTATTTTATTTATTTATTTAATTTTAGACAGGCAGCAATTCGCTGATGCGTCTAAATCATATTTTCACTGTTGGAGTTCATGTTAGTAAGAGAGTTTGTCTAGTCTGTTTTTGAACTGGTTAACCCTTGTAGAGTTCACTGTGTCGGCGGGTAGTTTATTCCATACGTTAACAATCCGGTTTGAGATAAAGTTCTTAGCTATGTTGGTGTTGGATCTTGTAATAGCCAGTTTGTCAGTGTGCCCTCGTGTACACTTGTTTGTTGTTGTTGTTGTTGTTGGTGTTGTTGTTGTAGTGGTTGTTGTTGTTGTTGTTGGCGTTGTTGTTGTTGTTGTAGTTGTTGTTGTTGTAGTGGTTGTTGTTGTTGTTGTTATTGTTGTTGTTGTTGTTGTTGTTATTATTGTTGTGTGTCTATTGGTTTAAAATATTTAACATACTTTTTAAATATTTACAAATTACTCACTCCACTGATGATGGGCAGATTAAGAACGGATCCCAGCACTGGGACCATTCGTAGGAAATTGATAGCCGCTGGTAAGAAGCCCCTGGAAGAAAAACAATAGGTCAAAATAAAAGTTACAGTACATAGAAAGGATAAGCTGACCACTTTTAGTCCACATTCCCTGTTACTACATAATCATCATCCACTGGGACATAGGCCTCCCTCAAGGCTCGCCACTCAGACCAGTTTTGCAGCACACATCCACCGTATTACCGCGACCTTCACGAGGTCGTCGCTCCATCTCGTTGGAGGCGCCGACAGCTCGTCTCCCGGTTCGCGGACGCCACTCGAGAACTTTCCGGCCCCATCGGCCATCATTCCTGCGAGCAATGAGCCCCACCCACTGCCAGTTAAGGTGCTATAATAATAATAATAAATATCTTGGGACATTTCACAAATATTGACCTAGCCCCAAACTAAACAATGCTTGTATTATGGATGCTAGACAACGATATAAATACTTATATAGAGAACTAGCTGACCCCGCGGACTTCGTACTGCCTTAGATTTTTTTTTGGGTATGAAAAATAGCTTACGTCCTATTCTCAGACCTACTGAACATACACTCCAAATTTCATAAGGATCGGTCGAGCCGTTTCGGAGGAGTTTGGTTACAAACACTGTGACACGAGAATTTTATATATTAGATTACATACATACATAAATACTAAACGTCCATGACTCGAGTAAAAACATTCATGCTTATCACACAAAGTTTGCCCCGAGCGGGACTCAAACCCGCGACCATCTGTACAGAAGGCAGGGTCACTACCAACTGGACCAATCCGGCCGTCTAAGTATACTACTACTACTACTACAGCCTATTTGCGTCCCACTGCTGGGCACAGGCCTCCTCTCATCACGAGAGGGTTTGGGCTATAGTCCCCACGCGGGCCCACTGCGGATTGGGGACTTCACACACATCTTTGAATTACTTCGTAGATGCGTGCAGGTTTCCTCACGATGTTTTCCTTCACCGAAAAGCTCAGTGGTAAATTCAAATTGAATTTCGCACATAAGTAAACTTAGAGGTACGAGCCGGGATCGAACCGCCGACCCTCTGCATGAGAGGCGGTAGGTCGAACCACTAGGCCACCACGGCGTCTAAGTATAGATAAGTTTATTCATATTACTAACCGGAAAAGCAGTAAGAACCCATAGATCTCAGCTATCATGCCAAACATTGGCCAGCCGAGCAGCACAATAGTGATGCCCCCAAAGAAGGCCACGGACGCCTTGATCTTGTGGCGTTGGAAGAAAAAGAAGAACGTCCGCTGGAGCCCTATGATACAGCTGAGGCCGCTGATGAAGAGGATCTGAAAGTTACAGTTGTGATTTCATTTTTCGCTCGTAAACTTAATAGTACATTATTGCAGAGGCCGCCAAGTAGCGCATTGCCGGACGAGTCAGTTAGAAGGCTGAGCGAAGCGAAGCCTTCTATTAGTACGAGTCCGGCAATCGCAATTGCGGCCGAGGTATATATAATGCTTTTCTCAAACAGCGAGGAAATACGTAAGGTCAGTCGGGGCAAGTGCGCCAGGATGGGATAAGTGCGCCTAACATAAATATATCGAAACCTCAATATTACTCAACTAGTACTTAGTTGGCTGTTTACAAGGCATAGGCGCGAAATAAATTTAGGCGCACTTACCCCACATAAGTATTTACTACTTCCATGATCGTGGATGATTTGGCCATGGAAGTTGTACTTATTACCTCCACGGATTTGTCAGTTTCGGGGCAAGTGCGCCAGGATGGGGTAAGTGCGCCTAACATAAATATATCGAAACCTATAAATATTACTCAACTAGTAGTTGGCTGTTTACAAGGCATAGGGGCGAAATAAATTTAGGCGCACTTACCCCACATCAGTATTTACTACTTCCATGATCGTGAATGATTTGGCCATGGAAGTTGTACTTATTACCTCCATGGATTTGTCAGTTTCTAGAGGTGTCTCAAATAGCAAGCGAATTAAAAAAAACACACACACGACAATAATGTTTTTGCTGGCCAAGGCCGGCAATGGACAGCCTCGCGTCTTCTTTTTTTGAAAGTAACACGAACATTTCCGAGCATGTTTGAGAAAAAGTATCTAAGGGAACATAAGCATATTATGTTACATTTTTACACCTAACCCCCTTCTGTAACCATAACCCCCTTCCTCCCGCACTAATTTTTACATAGTTTTTAATAAAAATAAGATTTCTAAACAATTTTTGCATTAAAAAAATGTAATTAAGCATCCATTGCTTGCCGCATAACACCAAGTGTGTGCGTAACCTACGATTGCAAGTAAAAACCGCTGAAAAGGCCTAAAATAGTGGTACATTAGCCTAGGGGATATTGAATATGTGACGAAGGCCACCCTGTAAAAAAGCGTGTCATTTTGATGACTCCCCTAAGTGTCACGTAATATGTTTATGCATGTGTAATAAAAGCTGTGGTGGCCTAGTGGTTCGACCTACCGCCTCTCATGCAGAGGGTTGGCGGTTCGATTCTGGCTCGCACCTCTAAGTTTACTTACATTTCATTTCATTTTATTAATTTGCCATAAGATGCGTAATTCAATTTGAATCTACCACTGAGCTTTTTGGTGAAGGAAAACATTGTGAGGAAATCTGCATGCATCTGCAAAGTAATACAAAGATGTGTGTGAAGTCTCCAATCCGCACTGGGCCCGCGTGGGGACTATAGCCCAAACCCTCTCGTGATGGGACGCAAATAGGCTGTAGTAGTAGTAGTAGTAGTAGTAGTAGTAGTAGTAGTAGTAGTAAATACTAACATTTCCGATGGCTAGCAACCCCTTGTCAAACAGCAACAGGACACCGAGGAACAGGAAGGTCATGCCGAAACACGCAAGGCCAACACCAATTTCTAAAAAATAAAATGATTACATGCAATATATGAGGGCTTTTTGTAAACATCAAGTGTAAAAAGTAAAAATTAAGAGAATATGGCCAAGCTTCCAAATCAATCAATCATTTATTCAGCAAATTGGCCACATAGGGGCCCTTTTACACATCCAAAACGAATTTACCAGCGCTTCCTAGACCCATTGCTTGAGGAGAAGCGCCGCAACAAACTCAGCAGAAGCCCTTTTTTTTAAAAAAAAAGCACATTACATTTGCTTTAGGTATATGTATAAAATACATATATAGGTATGTACTAACATTACATTTAAGAGATGTATAGTCCCTAACTTAAACATAAATCTAAGATCTTAGAGATGTATAGTCCCCAAGGCTCCAGAAAAAAAACAATAATAATCATGGAGATGGCCTCTGTTGTCAAATAACACAAATTTAACAACACTTATAAACATAAATATAATATCTACTATATAAAAATAAGTCGGGTTTTCCTCCCTGACGCTATAACTCCAGAACGCACAAACCGATTTACACGGTTTTGCATTCATTGGAAAGGTCTCGGGCTCCGTGAGGTTTAAGGCGGTACGAAGTCCGCGGGGTCAGCTAGTTTATTATAAAATAGTTTTAACTTCATCTAGTTTTAAGTCTTAACTTCATCCAGATTCAGACCACAAAATAAAAATATAGAAGCTGTTTCATTATCTGTACCTTCAAGTAGAAATAAGCACCACTTGTAAGACAAAAGACTATGTTGTGCAGCATTTTTGTAAGCAGATACCTACATAGTTTAATTTACCTATGTTTTGTTTATTCTATCTATTTTTCTCTTGGGTCCAGCTGAAAATCAGCCCTGCGGTTCTGTACCGCAGCATATCGCTGAGCTGGCAGCCCTTTGGGCTCTATTTTAAATATGTGTTTTTCTTGTCTCTGTGTGTATATTGTATTTTGTTTTGTTTTTTTTTTGTAACTAGCTGTGCTTTTGTTTTTTAGCCGAATAAATGTTTCTATTATTTTCTTTTAAATAATAACCAAGTCAAACATAACTTTCTTATTTACTTATTCATTGACTCACAGACTTACACAAAAGTATGTCTTTACTTAGAAAGAACACTAAATACAGGTTGACACAACTTAGAAGGCGCGTAGATTTGGCAATAATGGTCTCTGCGTCAACGGCTTAAGTACTTCACCGATCGCCTTCTAAGTTGTGTCATGCTATACCATGTTTATTTCATAAAATCCTTTAAATATTAAAAATAAGTTCAGACTACAGCATGTAGGAAATATTCTGACTACAGATGTGGATCGACTAACCAGTTGAGTAAGGGGCGAAAGAAATATACATGAAATAAGAATGGTAACTAAAATTAAATAATAAAATAATCTAAAAAGGGTCCTTGCGGCATTGTTCCGAGGATGCTGGCAATATTTACTCTCTGGATAGCTATGCTAATCCGTTGCGTAAGTGTAGGAGACAATAAAATGCCAAATAGATAATATTTCTTGCTTAATATAATAAGCGAATTTTTTACATAATTTTGACGATTATCTTGGTGTCTTCATTGATCAGATCCGAGAAAATACAAGCGATAATACCAAGGATGAGAAGTCAGTCACGAATGTACATATTACTTAGATAATTTTGTGAAATTTCATTTAAATTAGAGAAGATTCATTGAGTGTTGAAAAGCAAGGATAAAATTTAATCACTTACTTTGAATGTCTGTTATCTCGATCATGGTGAACGGTACCTAATCACAATATATCTAATAAATACTATAGCTTCCTAATTAACTTAGAAATTACTAAAATTTTATCGACAACAAATTCATAACCTATTACTCCACGTCATATTTGCAATCGAATTTTTAGCTGTCAAAATAGGTTGCGATCAAGTTAATTTATTTATTGTCATTTGTAGTTTGCTTATTGTGAACGTACCTGTATAATTTTTTGACTATGGTAACATTTATTTCAAATGTCGCCAGAATAAGATTTTTTGCCAATATTCATGGTAAAATTTTGAACATTATTAAAAAATAATAATTTTACCACTTGTTTCTTTTCAAGTTTTAATGTGATATTACGATTTTTTTTATTATACATGCATTGGATAAATGTATGTTTTTAGCTTATTTGTCTAGCTTAGCTTTTGTTCTCTGTGTAATATTTCCACTATTTTCCGCAGTACGATATTAAGCTAAATCGGGTAATTCTCCTCATTAACTAGCAACACTGTACTTAACCTCAAGCAATCAATGGAACCCGCGTCTCTCTCTCGTTGCAATTTAGCATTTTTGCCGTGTTGTTATTAATTTTCCATTGTAAAACGAAGCATTTATCTATAAGCTCATTCAGTGATAATTAGTTAATACGTTTCGTAATCACTTTTAAGCTAAAACGCTTTACTATCAGAGTAAACGTGTTATTTGTTCAGTAGTCTAGTAGTGTAGTTTCGTCTGAGGTTTTACTTCATTTCGTCAGTCTCCGTTAATGATGGTGCGTGGTACGGGCAGAGGAGGCCGAGGGATGCCGGGGCGCGGCGGCATGGGGCGCCCGCCGTTCAACAGGCCGCGGGTTTTGTTGCTGCGACCGCCTTTCGATTTGGTCATGGCTGAGCCTGCTTTCCCTAGATGCAAACCCGCGCCCGATGACACTGCTCTAACACAGGTAACGTGGTGATTCTTTACTCGATTAGCTTTGTAAAAAAGGCTAACAACCGAGAAGATTACTAACGATGTTTACTGACATGTGTTATTTTACAAAAACAAATAGAAAGCTCTTCATTTTCGACAAAGTAATCATAGTCATAGTTCTTTATTTGTCATAAATTGTATGTGTACATTAGGTTTAATATATACAATGTTTAATAAGTTTCAATACAATTTTACCGTTTTGGTGTAGCAACTGGAGATTTCACAGTAAATCTTAACATATAAAATTTGATTCTGTGTAATAATATTCAACATCAACAGCTTTTGTTTTATACTCTACTAGCTTTTCCCCGCAACTTCGTATGCGCAGAAATATTAAAGATAAAGATAAAGATAAAGATAAAGATAAAAAACATTTATTCAAGTAGGTATAAAAATGAAAAATCCCGTTTTTTCCCGTTCCCGTGGGAATTTTGCAAAATCCTTTCTTAGCGGATGCCTACGTCATAACATCTACCTGCATGCCAAATTTCAGCCCGATCCGTCCAGTGGTTTGGGCTGTGCGTTGATAGATCACTATATCAGTCAGTCAGTCAGTCAGTCACCTTTGAGTTTTATATATTTCGATATTTGTATTACAATAGATTACAAAATGTCACACCTTCAATATCATGAAATTTAATATTTATAAAAGTGTGTTAATGTGGTATTGGTATATGTTTATACATTTTGAAATGCTGATATGAATATCAAGATGAAAAATGGCCTATGTATGTGCTTCTGCCATGGTGGCCTAGTGGTTCAACCTACCGCCTCTCATGCAGAGGTTGCGAAATTCTATTTGAATTTACCACTGAGCTTTTCGATGAAGGAAAACATCGAGAGGAAACCGGCACGCATCTGTGAAGTAATTCAATGATGTGTTTGAAGTCCCCAATCTGCACTGGGCCTGCGTGGAGAGTATAATCCAAACCCTCTCGTGATTAGAGGACGCCTGTGCCCAGCAGTGGGACGCAAATAGGCTGTAGTAGTAGTACTAGATGTGCTTCTGTGTCCTAGCTTTTGTTTCCAAAAAAGCAGTCAAATCTGTCCACTTATTTGACAAAACTAAAACAAAACATCCTTTGCAACAAACAAAAACTTTTCACTCTTACTCATTCTTAGTTATGTATGTCCCAGGCGCTCCTTAAAAGACACACCGAGCTGTGCCCCACACCGGCAGAGCAATCTGCCGTTCTCAGCCTGGTCACAAAGCTGCAGACCGTTCTGGATAACCTAGTCGTAGCACCGGGTGACTTCGCTGCTTGCGTAAGTACTTTAAATTCTCAATAATTATGGTATACAGACAATATGAATTAAAAGATCATGTAGGTTGTTTTTTTTAGACAAACTAGCCATTGCCCGCGGCGTCCTCCCATGTAGACTTACAGCTTGCATACCCGATGATACTATACATATACATAGATAGTTATAGTTATAGAAATATTAAAAAAACTGGTTAAAATATAAAACCTTGTAGAAAACCCGATCCCGTGGAAATATCAGGAAAAAAGTATTTTTTGATATTCCCATTGTCTCAAACTATCTCTTTACCAAATGTCATCTAAATTGGTCCATATGTTTTGACGTGAAGGAAGGACAAACAAACAAAGACACTCACATTTAAATTAAGAGTGAGACCAATACATTTAAAACATTAGTATAGAAGTATGGATTTTCATATACTGGCAGATAGTGAAAGTTCAAGACTAATATTTATCTGTACTGCCTGTTATCCAAAAAATTTTTTTTATATTTATGAAAAGAGGCTGTACTCTTTTCATAAATTTTACAATAAAATACATAAAACGACAGTAACCAAATTTTTAAATTAATTCAAATTTAAAATATTTTTATTGCCATAACTTAAATAACTAAACATGTACTAAAAATAAATTCATTTTTACTCACAAACTTTTATTACATGAAGTGATTTGATTTGGAGACCGTAAAATATAATACACGGTGGATGCGAGTGGCACAGGACCGGTCTGAGTGGCGCGCCTTGGGGGAGGCCTATGTCCAGCAGTGGACGTCTATCGGCTGAAATGATGATGATGATGATGAAATATAATAGTAAATAATAATAATAAAGCCATTTTATTCATAACACTTCTACAGTTTCATATATATAATAAGTTTGTGCAATGTCCTTCCTCATTGGTATGAAGCCCTCTGAGGGTGCAGGCCTCCTCCATCCTTTTCCAAATATAAGAGTAAAAATATAATGATTTTTGTGTGCCTTCTGACAAAGGCCTCCCCCAGTCTCCTCCATTCCTCCCTATCAGTGACCTTCCTGGTCCATGTTCTGCCGGCCATTTGCCCAAATGTACTGTTAGATTAATATTGAAGTTTGATATTCTAACTGCTACTCTTATTTCGAATTCTAGCAACTGGAGGAAGTCCGTCAAGTGGGGTCGTACAAGAAAGGTACCATGATGGCAGGGAAGAACATAGCCGATATTGTGGTCATCATGAAGACACTGCCCACCAAGGAAGCTGTGGAGGGGCTCTCCAACAAGGTACAGCTGTCATTCATTACATTTGGTTAGCTGTCTCAATGAAACTCATTTGTGTCAACAATTTGAGTAATTGAAAAGAAAGTTGCTTTGAAAAGAATAGCAAGGACATAGGAGAGTTTGTTTTGTAAACCGACGATAAAACGGAGGAGGTTCTCAATTCGACGCGTTTTTTTTTTTATGTAAGACCACGCTTAATTTCGTCAATTGTTAACCGATTTGGATAATTCTTTTTTTATTCGAAAGGTGGTACTTCCAAGGTGGTCCCATTTTAATTTGGTTCAGTTTAGATGATGGGATCCATGAAAAAATTAGTGAATTCCTCAAAGTTTGTTAGCACGTGTATGATTTTGGCATCAGTTTCAAAGACTACATTGATAGTTACGTCCCGTTTTATCTATGTTTGGACAATGTAGCCCAAAAAAAATCAACTCCGACAACCTGTGAAGTCGGTGTCAAGTGAACCCACCCAAAGCTATGACTAACTTATAGTGAACTTGACACCGACTTCACAGGCTGTCGGAGTTTCATTGAAGTAGGCTTTATTTTTTTATTATTTTACCCTGTAAAGTAAGGCAATGAATGAAAGGTTAATGGTAGACCAAACTTTGGATCATGATAATCACAAGTGGCATATTCGTAGTCTGCCATACCCATTTTGAAATTGCTTGTCAAACAGTCATTTTATTTTTATTTATTACACTAGCTTCTGCCCGCGACTCCGCCCTCGTGGAATTCGGTTATCGCGTTCCCGCGGGAACTATGCGTTTTCCGGGATAAAAAGTAGCCTATTACCTTTCCCGGGACCCCAACTATCTCCATGTCAAATTTCATCTCAATCGGTCCAGTGGTTGAAGCGTGAAGAGGTAACAGACAGACAGAGTTACTTTCGCATTTATGGATTTCCCTATTATCCACCCTCTCTTTGCTTAGGCTAACATAAGGGCATCCCGTCTCTGAACACCCCTCATCTACCACCAGACTCTACGGACCCTAAATCTCCATTTCCAGGTGACGGAAGAGTTGAACAAGCTGATGGCAGCCGAAGGCATCGGGCTGGTTTCCTCCGCGTCCCATGAACGTGGGTTCACGGTGACCGGCGCCGCTGCCGCCGTCCGCGTGCTAGTTACCACGCTGCATCACAATCTGAGGAAACTGGAGCCTGAGGTGAGTATCACAGATCCGTCTGGGATGACTGGGATTCTCCACATACAGTGTGTCCTGGGATAAAGTGCACAATGGGGGCTATCGCGTGTGAATTTGCCACTAGAGGCGCTTGTGTCGCGTGAGGTCCAACAACGTTCACTTTTCACTGGTTTTGGCGGGCTCCGTGACTTATAATTATAATTTCTTTAATTTACCCGTTGAAAAGTGATCTCCTTCGTGAAATTATGGATTATTTGGCGATGAATGTGAACGTTTGGAAACAAAAAAAAACCGAACAAAACAGAACTGCACAACATTGCGGCATAGCTACTCGATATGATGATAGTTATTTATAATTAATAAACTTAATGAGATTCAAGATTTAAAACTTTGTTTCGGCGCCGATCTTATAAAGTCGTCTTTGACAGCTATACCTCTGGACCTTAGTCAACAGTGGCGCCAACTGGTGAGCAAAGAAACGATAGTCCCCATTCTTCAAGCAATGTCAGTGGGCCTACTACTACAGCCTATTTGCGTCCCACTGCTGGGCACAGGCCTCTACTCGATATGATGATAGTTATTTATAATTAATAAACTTAATGAGATTCAAGATTTAAAACTTTGTTTCGGCGCCGATCTTATAAAGTCGTCTTTGACAGCTATACCTCTGGACCTTAGTCAACAGTGGCGCCAACTGGTGAGCAAAGAAACGATAGTCCCCATTATTCAAGCAATGTCAGTGACCCTACTACTACAGCCTATTTGCGTCCAACTGCTGGGCACAGGCCTCTCATCACGAGAGGGTTTGGGCTATAGTCCCCACGCGGGCCCAGTGCGGATTGGGGACTTCACAGATGATTGGAGACTTTCCTCACGATGTTTTCCTTCACCGAAGAGCTCAGTGGTAAATTCAAATTGAATTTCGCACATAAGTAAACTTAGAGGTGCGAGCGGGAATGGAACTCCCGATCCTCTGCATGAGAGGCGGTAGGTCGAACCACTAGGCCACCACGGCTACAGTCAGTGACCCTAGTTCTACTCAGGGCTTGTAACCGGTTAATTTAAAAAACCCCGAAATAGCCAAATATTAAGAATTATTTTATACTCTTTATGTGGAACTCCATAGTGTATTTAGGTTTTCACTTCGTATTATTTTATAGCCTTATTAACCATGAAATAATAAACGAAAGAACGATAAGGAAACCGGTTTATTTGTATGGGGGCAAAAACCGGTTTCAAGCCCTGTTCTACTAATATTCTTATATGTCATTATGTCAAAGATGGTTATTTATTTACGTTGTTTGGGAAGACCAGCGCTGGCATTTAATGCTGGCACAAGCTGAGTTGGGACCATTTCGTGACAGGCCACGACACTTTTGTTCTGTATAAATGTTGCTCTTGTGTGTGTGTTGTGTAATGTCTAAAATAAATGTTTTCTTTCTTCTTTCTTCAGGTGCACCTGGAGTACAAAGTGATCAGCAGCCACCTCGCTGCCATCCGCCACTCGCGCTGGTTCGAGGAGAACGCGCACCATTCTTCCATCAAGGTATGTCTGGGAGGGGTAGGGGTCGGGTTGCATAAAGTTTAAAATCATATATTTTATAGGCATACGTGCATTCGTCATACTCATCATTACGCATAAATGTAAATGGTCATACATTTATGCGCATAACTTTTTTTAAGCATAATGTTTAAGAACATACTGTGTTAGGGGCATAAACTGGAATGGGCATAAATTGGTTGGCCATAAAGCTGTTTAACCATACTGTATAAACGCATACTTTATAGTGGACATTATGTATGGGGTCACAGTTCTAACCTAACCTAATTTTCTGGCAGCGATTCAGTTCTGTAGGGTCACAGTTCTAACCTAACCTAACCTACTTTTCTGGTAGCATTTCGTTTTTGTTACGCATGTCGTACGTAAGTACTGAAAATAATTATAATTATCAATATTATGACTAAATGAATGTGTGACAATCGAACTTATGATTAAAACAATGATTCTTCTTCTCTCTCGGTGCACTCTTTTCAGAGTGGTCGTGGTCAACTGCCAGCACCGCTAGGCGCAGATGTCACTCGCCGTATGATATCGCGCCATCTCTGTCGATTGACAGACATTCTGGTGCACTCATGCAATGGTCCGCCAACAGCGGACTTGATCTGGTCGGTCCATCGCATGGGTGACCTCCCACGTGGTCTGGTCCCTTCTACCCTGCCCTGCACTACCAGGCGCTCTATGGAGTCATTGTTTCGCCGAGAGACGTGGCCAAAGAACTTCAATATACGAGTCCTGACGAGTGTGGACAGACGCTCTTTAAAACAATTATAACGTAGTGAAATTATGACAGCGAACAATTAAGACATCGTACAATTTATGCCAAAAAAATTATGAGCAGCAACTATATGCATAAAGTATTAAGACAATCAATATTATGACAATAGTTGTTATGCGACCAGAGGGTCCCCCGTCGGGGAGCGTTCAAGTATTACGTAACGAATTTGGGAGGGGGGGGTCTTGTAAAAAGTTACGATGCGTTACAGGGACGGGAGGGGGTGTTTGAACTACGCGTTACGTGACATTGTTTCCGGTACTTTACGCCACATAATTGTGATTTTTAGGTGAAAATGGTCACTTGGTGGTTACGTAACGTTTTACTAGGGGGGAGGGGGGCGTACAGAAAAACGTTACGGTGCGTTACATGGGGGGGAGGGGGAATCAAAAGTTTTTTTCCGTTCCCGTGGGAATTTCGGGAAATCCTCTCTTAGTGCTGCCCTACGTTCCCTAAGGAACCTGCATGCCTAATTTCAGCTCTCTACGACCAGTAGTTTCGGCTCTGCGTTGATCGATCAGTCAGTCAGTCAATTTCTTGTTTTATATATATATAGATAATAATTGATATATAGCCCGCGAACCTCGTCCCGCGTACACTTAGAATTTGCTACTATTAATTAATAAATAAAGAATTTGCTATTATACTATACATATCGATAGTTATAATTATGGAAGTATTGAAAAACTGATTTGACCAGTGGAAAACCCGTTCCCGTGGAAATATCGGGATAAAAAGTATCCCGTGTTATTGCCCGGGTCTCAAACTATCTCCATATGAAATTTCATCCAAATGCTCCACTCGTTAAAAAAAAGCCGTGGTGGCCTAGTGGTTCGGCCTACCGCCTCTCATGCCGAGGGTCGGGGGTTCGATTCCGGCTCGCACCTCTAAGTTTACTTACGTGCGAAATCCAATTTGAATTTACCATGAGCTTTTCGGTGAAGGAAAACATCGTGAGGAAACCTGCACGCATCTGCGAAGTGATTCAAAGATGTGTGTGAAGTCCCCAATCCGCACTGGGCCCGCGTGGGGACTATAGCCCAAACCCTCTCGTGATGAGAGGAGGCCTGTGCCCAGCAGTGGGACGCAAATAGGCTGTAGTAGTAGTAGTAGGTCCACTCGTTGCGCCGTGAAGGAAGGAGAAACAAACAAACAAGCACACTTTCACATTTATAACATTAGCATGGATAATATGGATTGGTTCCTCCCCGTCCCCAGGTGCTGATCCGTCTGCTCCGCGACATGTGCGCGCGCCACGCGGGCCTCGAGCCCCTGACCCCCTGGATGATCGACCTGCTCGCGCATCACTGCATCATGAACAACCCGCAGCGCCAGGCGCTGCCCATCGCCGCCGCCTTCCGGTCAGTCCCACCCCACTGCTGGGCACAGGGCTTCTCTATCGCGAGGGTCCGATACAATAGAATAGGAACACATTTATCTGACATACAAACGACACAGTGTTACAGATACAGCAAAACCATAATTGGCAATGGGTGAAAAATGGCAAAGTGCTTGAATCTTTTTTTATGGATAGAAATAACCTTCCGTAATACGAGAAAAAAAACCCAGAATTTTCCGTGGCGTAGAGTTTGCGTAAAAAATAAAATTGGTTTTGCGTTATAACGATTAAAAGATTCGGGTTTTCTTTGGTCCTAGTAAGCACAGCACATGTTTCTGAAAAAAATAGTGTTGACATTTGACGGTGACAGTTCTCGCGTCCTTCGTACGAACATAACTTTACGTGTTTTAACAATTTTATTGGAAAATTAGCTTATTGATGACTGCTTTTGCTTACTGGACTTTCGATTCTGCTTGGCCCGAACGACGACGTATGCTTTAAACACGTTATTACGAATGAAGCAAGAACTGTCACCGTCAATGGTATCAACACTTTTTTTTAAGAAGTAGTGCTGCATACTTGAACCAAGGAAACACCTTTATTTCAATCGTCATAACACCAAATCAATTTCTTTTTTTTTCCGCGAAATCTACGGCACGGAAAATTCGGAGATTTTTTTCTCTTGATACGGAAGGTTATTCCTATCCATAAAAAAATAATCGAGCACATTGTAATTTTTCACCCATAGCCAATTAAAAAGTACAAAAAACACTGCCACTTCATCATAATTACACAATACTACTACATAATAACACCGTTTTGAACTTTTGCGATATATACTCGTATTAGAAACACTTATTCTTAGACTTGATCGCGTAAAACTATTTTTATATTTTACCTCATACATAATACAATAGTTCAGTTTGTACTCGACCGTTTATTTTAATTTAAAAAATATCCACTTCCAAAAATGAAATAAAAAATAGGATACAGATTGGAAAATTTACTAAAGCGTGCAGGTTTCCTCGCGATGTTTTCCATCACTGAATAGCTAATTGACATAATTAAATTGAATTCCAGTCAGTTGGTTTAAAAGCTATAGATTACCATCATCATTACTAAGAAAGTCTTGTTTACTCTATACACGGTGGGTCAGAAAATATGGCAAATAATTAACCCACAGTATCGGCTATCGATTCTAAGTATATTGTATAGGTCTTTCATTTTTTTCGAGTTGGTAAAAAAAAATGTATATGGGATTGGTTGTGTGAGCGACGCCTAAATCCCTTACAAAATATTTTTTTTTACCAACTCAAAAAAATTTAAAGACCTATACAATATACTTAAAATCGATAGCCGATACGGTGGGTTAATTATTTGCCATATTTTATGACCCACCATGTATAAAATTGGACATCTGTCCATCTGTCATTGGTCACAATAAGTTTTGTTTATTTTTAACAAGCCGTGGTGGCCTAGTGGTTTGACCTACCGCTTCTCATGCAGAGGGTCGCGGGTT